>CM064577.1:38953398-39208788 GCA_032716605.1 Paralithodes platypus | reverse complement strand
CAACCTTAGATGACATAAATCAAGATGTCCCTGTACTTAATTTTAATTCACCTGAAATTCCCTCACTTAAGATCCACACCAGACATGTCAAAACTATTTTGCAGAATCTCTCAGTAGATAAGGCTCCGGGTCCAGATGAATTCCTCCAATAGTACTAAGGAATTGCTCCTTGGTGCTCGCTCCTGTATTGGCAAAATTTTTCCGTCTGTGTACTCATACCTCATGCTTCCCAGTACCCTGGAAAGAAGCAAACATCCATCCAGTTCCTAAAAAAGGTGCCTCTTCAGATCCATCAAACTACAGACCAATAGCTATAACTTCCACTCTTGGCAAAGTTTTTGAAATTATATTAAATAATCACATAATTAAGCATCTGGAGAATAATAAATTAATCAGTGATAGGCAATATGGTTTTAGACGATGTCGATCAACTGCAGACATTCTTTGCCTTCTTACGCATCAAATCAACCAAGCTACAGACCAACATGGTGAAACACATACAATAGCACTGGATATATCAAAGGCATTTGATAGAGTCTGGCATCAATCCTTATTGTCGAAGATGTCACACTACGGCCTTGCATCATTAGTTCCACTAATTTCTTCTTATCTTCATAACAGAAAAATACGTGTAATGGTAGATGGCCTTTATTCTCAATTTCACTCAATAAATGCTGGTGTTCCCCAGGGATCAGTTTTGGCCCCAACTCTGTTCCTCATTCATATCAATGATCTCATATCTACCACTCATAATCCAATACATTCCTACGCAGATGACTCAACACTCCACAGTTCCTTCACATTTACCAATTCTTTCACCCAACCCGATCTTATAAATTCAAAAATAAACACTGCAATTTCTCTGAACCAGGACCTTTCTAGAATTAATGAATGGGGACAAGAGAATCTAGTTTCCTTTAATGCACAGAAAACCAAGTACATTCAATTTTCTAACCGACAGAATCTCACGGACTCCCATATATTTTTTAATGATGTAAATATTCCCACTTCCCCTAGTATTGACATTCTCGGTGTAACATTAACTACTAACTTGAGCTGGACACATTATGTTAGAAGCATTGCTAAGAATGCCTCTAAAAAACTGGGACTCCTGTACAGAGTTCGAGAATTCTTCACTGACGAGCAGTTGGCCGTAATATATAAAAGTCATGTGCGCTCTCAGATGGATTACTGTTCACCTCTGTGGGGTGGAAGTGGAGTGGTTGCATTGAGGCAGTTGGACAAAATTCAAAATAAAGCTATTAGATTAATCAATAACCCTGCAATCACACAGGACCTTCCTACATTAGCCATACGAAGAAACGTTGCATCCCTTGCATTATTCTACAGATATTTTCACAGCAATTGTTCCGAGGAACTTGCTTCAATTGTGCCGCCTCTCCACATCTTTCCCCGTAGAACTAGGGCAGCTGAGAGCGCCCATGAATTTACACTTTCTCCTCCACAATGCAGAACTTCTGCTTATCAGAATTCATTTATCCCCAGAGCTACTACTCTTTGGAATTCACTTCCCTCGAATTGCTTTCCACAAACTTACAATCAACAAATGTTTAAATCCAGTTGTTACAAACATTTTATGAATGGAGGATGCCTTTAGGCACATGGACCTTTTGTTTTATCTGTGTTTTTCCTTCCTCCGTTCATTGTCTCTTAAAAAAAAAAAAAAAAAAAAAAAAAAATATAATATATGTTCGTGGACATTTAATTATAAAATTAATTGTATTCAGCATAGAGGTATCTCAGGTTATCAAGACACTTACAACTATTATTATCGAATAACCAGTGAATAGGCTACGACGATGCTTCGTTCGCTTGGCACTTATTATTTATTTGTTCGTATGCTTAGACAATTGCCAACATAATGTAAAAACTGTTGCCGTTTTTTTACAATATAAGAGAATCGGTTTAATGACAGTTTGTGTTAGTTGGAAGCAATCATAAGAGATTTTAGTGGCGAGTAGAAAGCTGTCAATCGATCGTTTGCCAAGCCTCCCGCTGGTTTAAACCTCGGATTGACTGCCTGAGCTGCTGTTACGAACTGGCACTCGGGTACACAAGGGCTCTCAATCAGGACTCGAATACGGCTCGCTGTCACAACGGAAACACACGATCCCAACCCCTGAGTACTGCCAGCCGAACAAAAAACACCAATACCCTCCAGAGTTCAATCTGCTATAACGGGGTATACAAGAACTCGGTACAAGTGTTCAACAACAGACTAATAAAGAGACAGGATTATCTAGTCTGGTCAACAATCAAACAATGAAGTAGGAAACAACAACACCAAAGAATAGTGTTGGCCGAAGCCGAAGTAATCCACCCTTGACTATGAACTTAAGAAGTCCTCCACCCTCTACTTCGGATCGGCACTATTACGTTACGTTAATTAATAGTCCTTAACCCTTAATTAGCGGCTCACCACATAAGTCGAGTTAAATAAAGCTGGACTATGTGGCGGCGCTCGACATAGGTCGAGTGGCAATTTCAGCACGTAATGTTGCTGAGAGAGAGACAAGTGGTGGCAGGAGACTAGCGAGCGTATGACTGCTCCAGACCACCGCGGCGAACCTACTGACACGAATCTCAGCTCCCTCCTCCCTCTCTCACTCGCTACATACTGAATTATATGGGGAAAGTACCGAATTACATGCTTTTTGCACTCGCGTTGCACGGTTATTGCAAGAAAACTAGCCATCATAAAAGGATCGTTATGGTGTCATTCGAAAGCTCTGTTTATGCCCTTTCAGGGATAGGTACTTGTTTTACGTTCTGGGTCTTATTTAGGCATGAAATGATCACGTAAACAGCCCTATTTTGGCTAAAAACACCCCGCTGGGCGGTACATATAAATAAACCGCATAGGCCGCTCGTAAGGTGTTAAGCATCGAGCAAGGAATCTTCTGAAAAAAGTTAGATGCTTCTCAGATGCTCGTAAGAAGTACGTATCGGATTTTGAACAGTAATTCAATAAGCAAAAACACTGGCAATTAAATACTATTAAAGGTTTAAATTGGCATAAGAATAATTAAAAGAATATGCAATAGTAAATGGCAAACATTAAAAAGAAGTACTCCGCAAATGCAACGGCAATAGCCTACTCGGATTGTGCTCGTGGGCCACTAATCACTAAAGTAGCCAAGCTTGCAACACATGAAATCAATAGTGCATAAACAATATCATACATAAGGAAAGCTTCAATACTATTCTGTATCTACTAATCGAGTAAAGTCTAGCTGGGGTACTGTGGGCAAAAGGTAGCAGTGACTGAGCAAAAACGGCTCGTAGCCTAGCGAAGTCCTCACAACTGTTTAAAGTATTACGTTAAAACTAACAAGTGCACTTTGAGAAATCCAGATCCCTTGTATCTGGTTTTCTCCCGGCTCCTTGACAAAGTAAAAACAAACTGTTAATAAAATACAGGGTGGTTAGGCTCTTGCCCTCACGCACTGTAAATTATTAACTCAACACAGTCAGCCGCGAAGACAACCTAGGCTTCACAGAACCGAAACGAGTATGCAGGTTTATCGCTTAACCACTGCATCAAACAACAACTCGTAACACAGAAAAGCCTTACCCCAGTCTAGCATTACCTAGACCAGCAGAAAACAGGAATAATAATAATAACACACAGGGAAATGCATATACAAGTGCAACAAACATAAATCAATCCTATTCTAAGTTAACCCTTCCAAAATAGGCTATCTAATAGGCAAGTATCTTGTGAGAACTCAAGCGATAATACGTTGGCTGACTAGCTCTGCACCAACGGGACCATGGAAGTTAAAAAAGGCAGGGAAAAGAGGAGATAAGAATGTAAGGTAGTAGAGAAAGTTCACATCAGTCAGAAGAATATATATAGTTAGCAAGGGAAATGAGAAGTCGCTCTGCCTAATGAGTTCTGATGAAAAAATGGCTAGACTTCCCTTTTTATACCCGGCCCTCTAGTGAGCCCAACGTCAACTACTAAGGACCGCCCACTGACAACCATTACGTAATTTCTCTCTCTCCTCTGGGATAGACAAAGGCTCCCCTAGCACTGAGGGGGGGGGGGGGGGGGGGGGGGTGCTAGTGAGTTAGGCCCACCTCCCACCTGGCGCACCCACTGACCCCCAACTGTGGCTGTCTCTCTTCCCATCATTACAAATAAGTTTTTACACACAATACTTATAACTAATGATATAAAATAGAACTCGTTGATTCAGATGAAAACAAAATACATATTCATAATACTTATAGTACAACGGCTCACATGAACTAAGTTAGGAAACTCTACATAGACTACAGCCAAAGTTCCTGCCCTGACGATCCTAGCGAGAGTGGGGCATGACTAGGCGTTCTGTACAGCATGCTCACACTGGACATGCGTCACACTGCATTCTTACACTTGTCATCCATTATTGATATAAATCCTTGCTTAGAATGACTGCAAAGACTGCAAATAGTCAGTGCCAGTCTTTATTAATTTATATTATGGATTCCTTATGGATTAGCGTAAGCTATCATAAGTAATTTGAGGTTTTTATAACTTCGATCTAACCTCAAACCTACTCTCCCGCAGGTTTAAACCTCGGATCGAGTAATCCGCGGATTGACTGGATAAGCGGCTCAGGATTTTATTCTGAATACAGATAGTCCTGGATTGAGTTTCAATCTCAGGTTTAAACCAGCGAGGAGGTTTAAACCACTGTTCTGAATTCGGGCCCTAGAGACCAGGGTCACCAATGTCGCTCCAGCACTCCCCTGGTCCCCGACCACCCGGAGAGGCTCCGATCTCGGCAGGCAGACATGCAGTGGAGCCAAAGCCACAAGCCCGCCCACCACACTTCCAGGTGCACCCTTCATAGTAATCGTCTCCCCGGGCCAGGCGCCTGATGGACTATTATCTAGTCCAAATTGCACCCGACCCCTTCCCCCAAATGACCATGTGTTCACTCAACTATTCACAAGCATTCTCCATTCATTCCTGTTTATTACCACTTCCTTTGCCTGATCTCTAGTCACTCCTCTATCATCCAAAGCTTGTCTTACACAGTCTCTCCATCTCAATGGTGGTCTTCCTGCCCTTCTATCTCCCCTTGTATCTGACTCACATATTCTCTTTGTAAGCCTTTCATCTCCCATTCGTTCAACATGACCATACCAGCTCAGCACCCTTCTGTCCACAATAATTACAATAAATAATAATACTTATGTTTGATTAATGCGCTCTTATAACCACCATGCACTCCCTGCTCAAGGGTTGGGCTAGGGTGGGTGCCCTGATATTTTAGGGACTTCAGTGGACAATTGTCACAGATTGCTAGACCACCCCATCCACCACAGCACTGTCGTCTGCCAATAACACACACTGGCTGGCCCGAGCATCAAACCCTTGACCTCTCAGTTTGCAGGTGAGGGCTCTACCAACCTCTACGGCAAGAACAATAATAATAACAAAAATAATAGTAACAAGAAAAGCCTACCAGAGTACGAAGATCACGACGATCACGTTGGCTAGCAGGATTATCACCCCCACCACCACCATCGTCACCCAGAACTTATCATCATTGTCATGGCCTCCTACAGACACGGGGGGGCTATTTGAGGCATTCACAGGTTGATACCAATCATTGATCGAAATATACTTGGTGCCACCACATCACTTATTTGGGCAACTGTACAAGACGAGTTTATTACCAACAATATACCTGGACCCCCATGGTTGCTTTATGCAATTGTAAATTATTATCTGGATTGATTTTTTATTATAACTTGCTTTTCAACAGATAGTGTATATAGTTTTGCAGACGATGTATATAAAATTATGATAATACATTCGTATCCAGTGAGCTCACGAATCAGTTGTCTGAAACCAGGGCATCCCAAGAGACTGGGGTTCTCGAAAAGAGGCTCCAGTCCTGACGCTATTCTTGATTTGCAGTGTGCTGGCTTAATAATCCCGTAGGGTTGATAACCTCTGAAGTCCTATTTTACCTAACTAAGGGATCCCAAGGGACTAGAGTTGTCTAAAAGGGGCTCCAGTCCTGACGCTATTCTTGACTTAGTGTGCTGGCTTAATAATCCAGTAGGGTTGATATAGTATCTGAAGTTCTATTTCAACTATCTATAGCATCCGAGTGTACCTGTATATTTATTACACTGTATATAATGTGTGTGCAGAGCAGAAATCACAACTGTAACACAATAGAGTATAGTTCATGGGGTCTGAAACGTGTGGCCATGTATTTCATTTGGGTGTGTCAGATCCTATAGGTATATGAAGAGAGAGAGAGAGAGAGTGTGTGTTTGGAGTAATGCATTGTCTAAAAAATATACAGCATTAAGCAAAACCTCCCTTATGAATAGCATAAAATTCTTGACAGATAACACGTTTTACAAATGTGGTGATTTCATATGTAAGCAAAATATAGGCATTCCGATGGGAACAGACCCAGGGCCAGATTTTGCCCTATTTCTTCATTATTACGAGTTCTTTTATATGCAAGATAACACTCGTACTAAATACGGAACATGCAAACAAATAAGCAAGTGTTCAAGATATATTGATGATATAATATTGTTCAACAGTGGCGACATATTTGATACAAATAAGACAGACATCTACCCTGAGGAGCTTATATTAAATAAAGAAAATGACTCCGATAAGAAATCTTCATTCCTCGATATACAAATTGAAGTAATTGATAATAAATTTGTAACAAAACTTTATGACAAACGAACAGATTTCCAATTGCATATAGTTAACTTTCCCTTTCTTTGCGGAAATATCCCCAAAAGACAAAGCTATGGTGTTTTTACTTCCCAAATAATACGCTATAGTAGAGTCTGTTCGAAATATGAAGACTTTTTAGAGGCTTGTAAGATCCTTATTAGAAAATTGTTGAAACAAGGATATGAAATATACCTCTTAAAAATATACCTCTTAAAAAGAGATTTTAACAAACTACCAATTAGACATTTTAACTACAATAAATTAAAAACTATTATAATAAGTGACATATTTCAAGAAACACCATCTTAGAACTGCTAGAGATGATATGAGTAAATTTGTGAAGAGCATCTCAGCTAATAATGATGACGTCATTGAATTTACCACACACTGCATCTACTGAATATGTCGACGTATTATTACCAGAATGTTGATGCCAAGGAGATGGGTTGATCCTGTCAGAGTGGGGGTTGAGCGTCCCCTGCCTCCCAGAGCTCAACCTCACTTTATCTCATGCTAGATATGTTTCAATTCTTTTTGACGTAGTTAATGGATTTCTTCTTCGATATCCGACAACAAAATGTGACTTCCCCAATTTGAACTAACCGATTTTGTCTACTCTTCTTCTGACTACAAAATTGACTTCCCGAATTTGTCAACCCCCTGATTTTGACTATTTCATTAGTACTATACTACTTTTTCTTTTAGGGCAAACACTCTACACCAGGTATTATAGAGATAGCCGGTTTGCCACAGTTATAACAGAAAACCGATTACAGCGGATGGGTGTGGCCTGATGAAGTCCATCCGCCTCTCTATTTTGCCTTGGGGTGGGTGTTTGACTGGCTCTCTATATTTTTCATATGTCTGTGTTAATTTCAACTCTTTTCACATGTGTGAGAGAGTGAGAGAGAGATAGGTGGGGAGAGAGAGAGTGTGTGTATGTGTGTGAGAGGAGAGAGTGAGTGAGAGAGAGACAGAGACAGGCAGAAAGAGTGAGAGTGAGTGAGACAGAGAGAGAGAGAGAGTGTATGTGTGTGAGAGAGTGAGAGAGAGACAGACAGACAGAGATAGTGAGAGGGAGTGAGAGAGAGAGAGGGTGTGTGTGTGTGTGTACTAACCTTCCTCCATACAGTTGTAGCCAGTGTACCCTGGTAGACAGGGACAACCAAAGGGATGCGGCAGACACACAGCTACACCAGCCTCGTAGGGAACAGGTACGCTACACTCTCGGCCTATCATGTCCTTGGGGCACCCTGGAAACACATGGTACAATACAATACAGTGCAATACAATACTATACAATGCAATGCAATACAATACAATGTAATACAATACAATACAATGCAATACAATACAATACGATGAAATATAATGCAATACAATACAATACGATTCAATATAATGCAATACAATATATTACAATACAATGCAATGCAATACAATACAGTGCAATACAAGACGATGCAATACAATGCAATACAGTGCAATACAATATGATACAATACAATACAATACAAATGTGTTTTGCCACTGCACTGTATAATTCATGTGCACAATACAAAATACACAACTGAAACAAAATGTGTACACATGTTAGGAATATCAATTTGAACACATTATAGAAACCTTTACCAATATGGCACTCATAATAGTGCCATCAATTGGCACTCATTTATAACCAAAATCATTAATGTGTGCTTGAATTGTAACCCTAAAACGAATATGACACTTTCTATGGGTACCGTTTTCTTATTGTTATAATGTTCTGTGAGTTCACTCGGTTACTCACTCGTAAATATTCGTGGACTTTACCTGTTTCTAAATTATGAAAGCCTATCTCGGGAAACGAAGTTATGAATATATTTTTCCATACATCAATTACAAAACTATATACAGTACCTACTGAGAAGGAAGTTCCATCCAAACATCAATCCAGATAGTTCTATTTGCATAAAGAAAAACATAGGGGTCCATGAATTCTTAATATTGGGTTAGAGACTATGGCATCCGAGTGTACAGTAAACACAATATTTACATGGTACTTCCTACATTCTTTATAAGTCAAGGAAAGTCACATTCTATACAAGGTGGTTTGGGCACATGGAGTGAATGGAGAACGTGTGGATGGCTCAGTGGGTGTATGCGAGTAAGGTGGAATTAAAAGGGGTTAGAGGGAGGGGTAGACCAAGAATGAAGTGGTGGGATGGAGTGGAGAGAAGTATATACAGTATATATATATATACTTATTTATATATATATATAAATATATATATATATATATATATATATATATATATATATATATATATATATAAATTAAGATCTTCTACCGCAATTACATGTCCTCTGAACACAAAAATGACGAGGCCGTCTTAAAAGAAATAATCTCTAAGCATGTCCACCCAACCAACCCGGAAAACAAAATCAAATTAATAATTTACTACAAAACCCCCAAGACCTCCAACCTCGTTCTCCGCAACAAACCTGCCTCCACCAAGATAAAGAGCCCGATGACCGACGATCACGTCATTTACCAACATACCTGTAATTATGAGGACTGTGGACCTCATTCCTATATTGGTATGACACAGACTCGTCTTTCACGTCGGCTAACTCTTCACCTTCAGGCTGGAGCCATCAAAGACCACTATCTCACCCCTAACCACCCTCACCTCACACGCAACGAGTTAGAGAAACACACCACCATACTCGATAAAGAAAGTGACCCAAGGAGATTACCTCTACTCGAAGCTTTATATATCCAAGCCTTACATCCCAACATCAACAACCAAACTCTGGACCTTCAGATCCTTCCTTCTGCCAAAAGGCACTTTCCTACAGGACCTAACACCCCCCCTCGCCCCCCGGTGCCCTTGATGCAGCCCCCCGCGCTACCTCCTTCAGCTTCGTCTTCCGCAGGCGCCACACAACTTAGGCCACGCCCCTCGACACGCAGCCAATCAGCTTCGACCCCACCAACCAACCACCATCCCGCATCCAGTGCGCATGCGTGAAGCGGTTCCCCCCTTTCTCTTTTCCAGAATCCCCCTCCACCTTAGTAGATTTTTGCCCCTTGTTTTTCGCCTCCTCTGATCCTCCACCCTCTATATATACCCTTCCTGATATACCCTTCCTGTTTACCTTTTATATCATTCCTTCCTTACTTGATAATGCTGGTTGTCCAGTGAAACGCGTCGTATATCCTGTATCATCATTTACATTTATGTAACCCTGTACCACCATGAATTTTGCTCATCTCCTTCATCTACTTCCTGCCACCCAGCGAAAACTCATCAGAGACCTGGAAACTTTGAATAATAAAATTTCCAACGCAGAAATTGTCATTTCTTTCAACCTCGTATGTATTAAAGAATATATATATATATATATATATATATATATATATATATATATATATATATATATATATACCGGTATATATATATATACAAGAAAGTCACAGCAACACGTGAACTTATAATATAATATGCTAAATATTCACAGGGAAGGAAGGAAAATAAACACGGAGTCCCAAACGCTTTCGTGTATTACATCTTCAGGGGACAGAGGAAAGACAGAGAATGATCATATACAATGTAATATTATTCAAGTGCGAAAAACCTAAACGAAAAATATTAAAAACTCATACTAAGTAATATTGTTATGCCCTGTTTTTCTACAGGTTTAACTTGGGTAATGTGAGTTCTAAATTGACTGGGTATATAAGGCTGCATGCACAATACAAGATATGAGGAATAGAGAACACAAAGAAACACATGGTAGCAAGTTACATGATCACGTTTATTGATATACCACTGCAGAATACTTGTGTAAGACAATATAATAGAATTGAACAACACTAGCATAAGTGGATCTGGATGGAGCCTAGTCTCCCACTTCCAACGTTCAGGTATTAATCTTCTGATCACTGGCTTTGATTTCACAGGTTTATATACCGAAGACCATCAATGTTACTTATAGATTCATATTCACTGTTAGATTTATTACTGGTAGCTCTGGTGCACAAGTAGTAGTTCACAGACTAGATTAGACACGCGTATTTTAGAGCACGGGAATTCTAGTAACCTCAGGGGGTACTGATCTAAGTTTTATATCCTTGTCTCAGAAATACATAGAACGCAAATCAGTGGGCGAACGTTAGATATCACTAGAGTTTTAATATCTGAATAAGGTAATTACGAGAGTCAAGGTCGCCTGTTAATTAAAGAGCACTGATCGCTTAGTACGTCCCAAATGGAATGGTTAAGTATGAGTTACACTGGGCAAGGTCTTAGCCACTTCGTAGAAATATTAATTAGTGAATCTCTAAACAGCACAGTAATATGTAGTACTGCTAAAGGGAATCTTGGGTAGTATCTGATGGGTCTGGTCCTGGTTATCTTGCGTCCATGATGTTGGGGGCTAACGACTGGTTCCGCGGCCGTCCAGGGGGGCCATATGTGTGAAGTTCTTCAATACGTGGGCAGGTCCTTCTATCCAAATCTGCCACGGAGTCTGCCGGTTCTGGGATCTCACTCCGGAACAACACAAGGGCAGAGCTAGAAATTAACTGCAGGGTAGTGACCCCTGGTTGGTGTCTAGCTTTCAACTGATTTGACTGGGGGCGGGAGTTAGATTTATAGGCTCGGTTCTGGACCCTGTAGACAGTAGGGATCTCGAGTCTTATGGACTTAATTGAGCTCTCAATAGATATGGGGACTAGGTAAGATGGTATTTACTGTTGTGGCACAGGGCGATAGGAAGCCTTTATATTTTCATATAACTGAGCCTTAGTAAGAGGTATTATTTTTGGCTATACTGGACGTATTTAGGGGAGAGAGACTGGATCTACTTTGCGAGGAGGATGGGGACAGCTGTGATAGGAGCGTCTCTCTAGATTGTTCAATCTTCATTCTATGGTATAGCTGAGGTGCTAATTTAGTGATCAGAGCATGCAAGAAAGGTAAATGGTTTATTGTGAGTTAATAGAGGTTAGTAAAGGTGTTAGTCATTCATGGTTAGTTCATCGATAGGAAGAATTCCTGTGCTACCTGGCAATGACTCGAAAGTCAAAACAGGGGCCAGGTATACCTCCGCGGGGGTGGGGGTCTCCCTCCTCGGGTGGGCAAAAAGGGGGAGATGGGCGCCCTCTCTTCTGTGATAGTCGTCCGGCGGCTGTGGCTAGGGGCTTGCCATATCACCAGTGTTTGTAATAACCCTCTATGTATGAGACAGATGTGGGTGTCTTTAATACCAAAACCGAAGGTGCCTTAGCTAGCTGGTTTTACTCGGCTGGTTGTTAATTGTAGGGTTTGCTGGATATGGTGGAGACTGGGTTGCTAACTCTGCCACATTTATCTGGAAGTATGGCAATAGAAGTTAGTTACTGGCGGGGCGGCTAGCCTCGCACCGACGACCATTGGGTGCAGGGTTGTGAATGTGTTGTAAGAGAATAGATGGCATGCAAGGGGCTAGTAAAGTTCTAATGTTGTTCTGGCCTACTAAGTGAAGGTAGGCTGGATAGGAGTATATATATAAAAGGTTGGAGAGCGTTAGCAACGGACAATTTTTAGGATCTTCAAGAGGTATGAGAGAGAGGCTAGGTCGGACAAGAGTCGAGAAGCGCGGGTGTCTTAATGAGAGGGGGGGGGAAGAGTTCAAGGGCTACAGGGAAATTTTGCCCCTAAGGTCCCTGGGCGTGGGGGTGGCATTAGGCTACAATTGATATGGAAGTTTGAAAAGGCAGTAGAATACGTTAGCCAAATGCTACCGGGGAATGCAACTATGGGGTGGTATATGAGTCTGGAAAAGATAGAGTTATGTGATCAGTCAGAGGGTTATGGATACTATTAGTTGGCCCTGGGAACTGCGTTTTCTATTAAATATAAAATACCAACCACAGCGGCAGTTCGTAGGGGTACTTAGTTATTGTTTTCGGGGTACTTATGACAGATACTGGTAACCAGGTTATCTTATACAATCTCTGGTTGGGGTAAGAGGTGTAAGACACGAAGTAAATTGGCGTTGTGTGGGCTGTGGATACGAAGGAGGCAAGGGGAAGACGTATGACAATTGTGGAAAGTAAATGGAAAAAGGTGAACACAATGGCGGATAGAAATACTTAACCTAAGGATTGCATACATAGATTTATGGGGCGATGGGTCTTCAGAAGCTTAGTCTGGCAAGACAAGATGTTAGGGAATGTTAATATTAATACTTAGTTACTAGAGGAACAATGCAAGGGGCGACTGAGCACGGGCTACACATATCTATACTCGTCATGGAAAATGATATACGAGGTCTAGGGACAGCGTGGGTGTTTTAACTTCTAAGATATATAACATCTACTTCTCGGATGCAAGAACATACATAGATATAATTATGGCTGTCTGATGTGTTGGCATTGGCTCAACGTCGGGACAGGCATGGGTGTTTTTAATATGAATGTATATTCCTGTTCATCATCTTTGTAGTTAGGAGTGTAGGACACGAGGGGGTTAGTGTACGTGAGGTGTGGAAAATGGTCAGTTTAGAAAAGGTAAATGGGTGTGTCCTGGAGCTGTTTAGCCCTGCGGGCTTGGGCCTGTCTGGAATGGCGGGCTCGGTCAGCTGGTCCTTTCGTTCTGTGGACCTTTCCTTTGGTTTTTCTGTGTGGTGTTCGTTCATGGCTTCTGTGGTGGGCTTCTCGTTCTGGGGCATTTTAAATATAAAAATATAAAGGAAAGACAGAGTGATATTAATCAATAGAAGACTCAAAGGATTATTTGAGGTTTCGATTATACTAAAATTTCGTCATGAAATACATACCGGTTCAGTATATTAAAAAACAAATAACGATCAAAGAACAATTGTTTCGAATTGTGACAAAAGATCGAGTCAATATATATGAGTTAAAATACAGAAGGTATTGTATGTCTGAAGCAGTTATAAAACCTTTTCTCCAATTACAAATATATAAAACCCTAAATTTTGATTTGTTTACAAATACAATTAACAAAGAAATGATCTAGTTTGTACATGCCACTGCTTATATTCATGTTTATATTATCTGTATGCTTAATGAAACTAGATTCTATTATATTCCGGTCAACATATGATTTACATGAAACAATTGATGAAGCATTATCCCAAATAATATTGTATTCATAATCTCGAACATGTATAAAGACACTGTGGTGGTCAAGTGGTGAGCACGCTCGCGTGTGAATCTGAAAGACCCGGGATCGAATCCCTGCCACGGCGGACATTTAGTGGGTGCTGTATTACGTCCTAGCATGTTTCACATGCTTGCACCCAGTCAGGGGACATCCTGACGACGTATACAGACTAAACACACATAACAAAGCCACTCCAACAACTTCCTCTCTCTCCAACACCCCTTCTCCCCTCTCAACACTCTTCTCTGACCTAGTGCCGATAAAAATGGCATGGTCAGTCCTGTAAAGAATCGGAAGATTCAGAGTCGTAAAGATTCCAGGACGAGCTCATTAGCGGCGGATCCCCAGATCGACCGTGGTGATTGTCACCGAAACATCTACAACAGTACAAAAGTACCGTTTGAGACTTGTCCTGTTTGAACGCTTGTCACATGTTGTTTAATTCGAATGGCTAGTTGTTTTCCAGTTTGTCCAATATATACCTTATTACAATTTTTGCAAGGGAGTTTATATATACATCCACCGTACATATCAGGAGAATTCTTTATGAGTATATTCTTAACAGTATTGCTGTTACAAAAAACAACAATAACATTAACAAGTTTCAGCATAGGAAGTACCTATGGAGATTAGCGTTGTATGGTAACTTTAGCATATTATGAACATTAGTTTCTGGTTTAGGATTAACTCTATAAAATGATTTTCTTGCTTTTTTGAGAGAATCCTCAATGACAGATTTAGGGTATTTTAACTTTGTGGCCACCCCTTCGGGGATCACGGCGTCAGGCAATAGATAGATAGATAGATAGATAGATAGATTATTATTTATTTTATTGTTTTTAAATATACTGAACTGTATGTATTTCATGACGAAATTTTAGTATAATCGAAACCTCAAATAATCCTTTGAATCTTCTATTGATGAATATCACTCTGTCTTTCCTTTATATTTTTATATTACTTAGTATGAGTTTTTAATATTTTTCGTTTAGGTTTTTCGCACTTGAATAATATTACATTGTATAGCGGCCAGCGAATGCACTGACGGTATCACAGCCTGTGGCTTCATTCTGATGTTTCGATCTCCAGGCGCTCTTCCTTGAAGGCTTGATATGCATCCTCTCCTATTCTGTAGGCCCCTAGAAGGTCTTTGACAACTTCTGGTGGTGCCATAGTCGCAGTTGACAAACTGACAAGATCTTCTTGCTCTGCGTTGAAGGGGTTCAACCAGCTGGTCTCCATCAGTTGAACTAAAGATTGGACATCGGCCTCATCTCTTCTAATCCTGGGCATCTGTAGGTCTGGGTGGCTGAAGTCAGTATACTTTTGGCCTACTACCATAGTCCTGAGCTGCCTTAAGTACCTGCTGCGATACTCCGATGTCAGGTAGTACCTGGCGACAGCTCCGCCTTTCAGGCTGAAGCCTTTTGTGCCCCCTGGTGTCTGGGTGTCTTTGTTGATCGTCTCTTCGATTGTCTGGTCCACAGGGATCCGTCCAAAGGGATTCTTGCTACCGATCTGGACCGAAAAGCCACCTTGCATGAAGTGTTCATGGACCTCTGGGTGTTCAATGGGCAGTCGAGACATCAAGGCATAGTAGTAGGTTAGGAACCGGGCATAGTTCACTTTGTCATAGGCAAAACACCACGGTATCATCTGTCGGATTGCTCCTAGGTGGAGCATCCAGTTGCCTTCTCTGGAGGCTCGAATTAAGTCCAGCATGATCTCAACCATGTCCAGGTATGACATCCAGAATGCTGAGAGGTTGTGTTCATCTCTGAGGGTCTCAAGATAAACTTGGAAAAGCTTCATGATATGTGTGCATGATTCACTCTCCATCAGCTCTTGAAAGAGTCCCTGAGACACATTGCTGTGAAAGCTGTTGATGTCCTTCAGTGTTTCATCTAGATGGTGTATGTCCCTTGAATGGTTTTCTTCTAGCCATGAAAGGAAGCCTTTCCATGCAAGCCTCATCAGTGCTTCATACACGAGCTTGTGTAGTCTCACTGCTCTGTTGTACCTCTTGCCGTTCATCACTCCTGACACTGATCCTTCTGCGATGATACCTGATTCCACACACAGATCTCTAAGACCTGCATCTTGAAACCTCTTTCCTATGGTGGAGATGAGATTACAGATTGTGTGGAAGACGCCCATCCTGATGATAATGTTCTTGAACTTCTCTTGTTTCCAGATAACTTCGGCAGCTTTGGCATAGAGTGCTTGATCAAACACGCACACAATCTTGTTAAGCTGTAAGGACTGCATGATAGCATGCGTTTGTTCCAAGATTTCATTAACGGTGGACATTTCTGTTGCGGGAGCATTGATAGTGGGCAGGTAGCTTACAGTGTCCTGAACCACTGCAATGTCTCTGCGCATTTTGATGTTGAACCCAGTCCAACTGCTGATGGACTGGTCCTCATGGTCTGACATTCGAGTAAGAAGCCAGATATGGTTCTTTGTCTTTGAATCCTGGACTTCCTTGGTAGTGTCGACATACGCAGTCTCAATCCTAGGTGGCCCTGCCCGCCGCCCAACATTGTATATTGGCAGCATTGATGATGTCTGAGTGATGCTTCTTATCTTGGACTTGGTAATCTCTGGCAGGACTTTCTCTGGCACAGAGCCTGCAACCTTGGACTGGACAGCAATGCCATTGACTCTATGAGAAGTACCTGCTCCACTTAGGGTCTCTTCAAGTCGGTCAATGTTATCCCAGGCCAGGGTTGTGAACACACCAGGGTAGATGTTTGCTGGCAGTGGAATGTCATCCTTTGAGCATTCCAGCTTCTGGATACAAAGGGCTGTATCGATCTCCTCAAACATTGAGTAAGACACACAGTGACCAAGACGATTCAGAGTTCGGATCAGTTCTGTGTTTCCTGTCAAAGACTTTACAGCATTGGTCAGCAGTACGTGCTTGGGTGGTTTTGTCTTGCCACTGGTAACAGCAAAGACCAAGTCACTGCCAAAGGAAGTGGCAAGACGTTGAGCTCTTTCAGAGGGAGTTTCACACTCACACTCTCCTGTCAGCAGGGTGTGCAGGAATTGAGTGACTGCTGCAGGAATGACATTCTGATCTGTATCGGGAGGCCATGGCTGACTCACATCTTGTTTATTGATCTCATTCCTCAGCTGCATTCCTGCTTTGGTTAAGACATCTTCAGAGTTAGCTGCTCTTGCTTCTTGCAGGTCTTTTGCCATTTTGTGTGCTTGCCAGGCAAGGTCGTCCATTGAGAGGCTGCGTGGATAGATTAGAAGCTTTCCTTTCTCATCTGGGACAAAGCGTAGTGATTCTCCAAACTCGGTTTCAATCTTTCGGCGAACATGTTTCTTTGTCGCTGGTTTCAGTTGGATAATACCACGGGACATCATGGATCTCTCAAGCCTAGATGTGAGGTTTGTCATAGGCAGTACCTCTGGGTTGGGGAATAATTTGGTCCTTATATACAAGCAGAGTTCCTCGAGGGCTTCTGTCTCAACCTCTTCGTAGCGTGCTTCCTCGCTTTCTTCCTGATTTTCACCTGCACCCGACCTGGCGGCCACTGGGAAATCATCTTTTGTGAAGAGTTTGTAGCACGACTTGTGGTAGTGACCCTCTGCAGCAACAAGGTCTCTGCTAACTAAACCAAGGATTCTCTGGTTGAGTTTCCTTATTGCTGCTCTGCGAATCTTCTCATCTGCTCGTAGCTCAACACACTGTATGAGTGGCTCCCTTGTCTTTGTTGTTTTTATGTACTTGCTTGACTTCTCGCAGAAGATACATACTTTGGCATACACCCTGCTAGTACTAGGGGCATCCCTTGATGCCCTCCTCCTGGGGTCGATGCTTGCTGATTCTATCTTGACACCCTTGGCAAGGATAGAATCCAGTGACTTCTTCATTGTAAAGAGACTACGACATTTACGGTGATAATGTATGTGTGGTATTCCTCCTTCTTCAAGGCCCTTGGCTGCTTCCAGGACTGGATCATGCTGCCTGATTTCTGCAGCCCTGAGCAATGTGTTCCAGGAGTCCAAATCCTGTGGTGACACCAGAGCATCGCTGTCATCATCAGAGCAGTGGATGATACAGTCGATCCGTGCTCTCTTCCTCGCAGATGGTTCCATCCTGCCGTCAAACAGTCGACACACACCTGCAAAAAATATCACCATTAAACCATGAACAAACAAACACATTACATGGAAACCACTCTACATATGTTTGCTCCTTCCAATAATAAATTATCCCCAAAATATAACAAAAAATCCCCAAATATGAAATAAACCCCTAAATATGGAGAAACTTGAAATACACATCGGAATAATTCTTGTAGAGAATCAAATAAGCTACAAGAGCTGTTAGAATATATTTTTCAATGTTCCCCATATTTAAGGATTTATTCTAGATTTAGAGGAAAATACCCAAAATATAGAGTATATTCCGAAATATGAGGAAATTTGAAAAATACCTAGGAACAACTCTGGTAGAGAATATAATTCTACATAGGTGTTCAAAGTTTCGCGATGATTGTGTGATGGATTTTAAAGAAAATGAGGAAAACGCCGAGCGTCACGCTAAAAATCTTTATTTTTGGGTAGCGCCCCTATTGCATCAAAAAAATTAGACTAAGCTACCAGTGCGAGAAGGCTATCATATCTTAATGTACTTACAGTCACTCTATAAACATTTTAGTACCATTCGTGTTTAGTCACCCCAGGTGGTACCGATATCTGGCCTGGCTCATGGACTAATATGATCATTCTCTGTCTGTCCTCTGTCCCCTGAAGATGTAATACACGAAAGCGTTTGGGACTCCGTGTTTATTTTCCTTCCTTCCCTGTGGATATTTAGCATATATATATATATATATATATATATATATATATATATATATACGGTATATATATATATATATATATATATATATATATATATATATATATATATATATATATATATATATATATATACAGTATATAATCCCTGCCGGACTCGAACCTCCGACATTCAGAACGAGTGTCCAAGCTTTTAAAAAAATCCACTACACCATGGCGTGATAAAGGAATCTTAATTGTTTCCTATTTATATTAAGGAGAAGGGAAATCCTACTTGGATAATGTATTTCAATTCATACACAAATCGTAGAATCCATTTTCCAGGATACCATACAGGGATTATTACAAGATTACCCACGCAACTCGGGTTATAGAGATTCAATTCTCGCCCAGCCAAACACGAGAGATATACAACATATCTAAAGGGTCAATAATAATTATATATATAACACTACACACAAGCACTGTAGACACACACACACAAACACTGTAGACACACACACACATACACACACAAGCACTGTAGACACATACACACACAAACGCTGTAGACAGACACACACACACAAGCACTGTAGACACATACACACACAAACACTGTAGACAAACACACACACACATACACACACAAGCACTGTAGACACACACACAAACACTGTAGACACACACAAACTCACACACACACACACAAGCACTGTAGACACACACACACACACACAAACACCATCGCTGTAGACACACACACACACAAGGACTGTAGACACACACGCACACACAAGCACTGTAGACACACACACACACACACAAACACCATCACTGTAGACACACACACACACAAGGACTGTAGACACACACACACACACACAAACACTGTAGACACACACACACACAAGCACAACACACGCACACACAAGCACTGTAGACACACACACACACACACACACACACACACACACACACACACACACACACACACACACACACACTGGAGAGAGTTCAGAGGAGGGCATGCAGGATCATCCTGGGTGGCACATATCCAGGGTACGAGGAAGCTCTCACCACCCTTGGCATACCTGCACTTTCAACCCACCACTACAACACACTCAAACAGTTTGCATCTAAGCTGCTTGTTCACCCACGACACAGAAACTTACTTCCACCAGACGCCCCTAGACCTACACGTGCAGCTCGTCATTTCAACACACTCCAACCAATAAGAGCAAGAACTGACAGATATAAAAATAGTCCTATCCCAACCATTGTTAATATTATTAATAATGTGTAATAACGGCCTGTCACACCATATATACGCGCCCACCTTTAATAATATATGCATAAGTGTGTGTGCGTGTGTGTATTAGAATATAATTATGTATGTATTTGCTTGAGTTTGTTTATGTATATGTGTATATATGTATCTATGTATGTGCAGTATATGTGTATGTATGTGTGCGTATATGTGTATGTATGTATGCGTTATTTATGTATATATATGTGTCTATAGTGTATACTGTTTGTGGTTCGAGCCCGGCTGAGAGTATCAGGTAGGATAAGAGAAGAGCATATATGCATGTAATGTGCATATATTTATGTATATGTATGTCTGTGTGTATGTGCTGTCAATGGTTCGAGCCCGGTTGAGAATATAAGGTATATAATATATATATGTACTGTACGTGTATTTATATGGTCATATGCACATATGTATGTAAATATACGTACATATGAGCGAGAACATATTGCTCACTAGCGCAACTTCTGATTATAAATCTATGCATAAGCATTATCTATTATTAAGTGTTCGCGTATCTTCATCCATGTATTTCCACCCTTAACAATAGAACGCCCAGCTCTTCCATATTTCGCCTTCTGTCACACACACACACACACACACACACACACACACCTACACTACCGAGGATTAACCTCCCATTGTAGTAGGCTGTACCTGACCATACGGACCATATACGGACTTGAATTGCTGCACCCTCTTTACCCTTCAACTCTTTACCCTGACCATACCAAAACAGTTTCTGTATGTATGTATGTTTGTGTGCATACGTGAGCGTTTGTGTATACGGACATGTGCACACTTACTGCATGTTCTTATGTTCCTATATATGTATGTACTGTATATGTATGTGCGCACGTACGTGTATATACGTATGTTCTGTATATGAGTAAGTAAATAAATGTGTATATGTACTGTATATCACTTACTCTCATGGTTATTTTATGATAATTTGTATTCTGCACATGCATCATTATTGTATTTATTTATTTTGTTTGTAAACTGAGCTTACCATCCTCATATCTGTACATCTCATGTTCATCCACTAAATTGTAAAATGTGTATTTTCAGCTCATGAGGCTGCCATTCTTTAATAAACCGTTTATTATTATTATTATTATTATTACACACACACACAGACACACACAATAATACTCACCGTTCCGGCAGGTTGCACCATTATATCCTGGTGCACAGATACACTCCCCCGTCCTGGAATGACAGACCCCACGGTGTTTACAGGGAGGACAGTCTTGGTCACAGTTAGTCCCGTACAAGCCTCTGGGACAGTCTGTGGAGAGAAAGAGAGAGAGAGAGAGAGATGGATGGATAGATAGATAAATATACAGCTAGATAGATAGAATCATAGTTGGGTACGTAGGTGGGCAGATGATAAGTAGGCAGATAGATAGATAGATAGATAGATAGATAGATAGATAGATAAATAGACAGACATACAGATACATAGATGGATGTATAGTTAGGTAGGTATATATATATATATATATATATATATAATTATATACTTTATATAATATATATATATATATATATATATATATATATATATATATATATATATATATATATATATAGATAGATACATAGATAGTTAGATAAATAGATAGACAAGTTGACAGATAGATAGTTAGTTAGTTAGTTAGTTAATTCTTTATTTTATAAAAGGTTACATTGTAACATTTTACATATATGCAGTGTATAAAATGTCATCCTACCACAAGGTGGGTTCATTATTTTGAACATACAGTATCCGTGACTTAATGGCATCTATGTAATTTTCCATCATGTTTTCAATGTTATACTCTGAAAGTAGTACATACTTGGCTTCGTTAGCCAGGAACAGATCCTTTGACACATTTACCAGGCATTTTCCTAAATATTTGCAGGGATTAATGATTATTTTATAACTAAACCTGATTCTCTGCCAATTTATAAAATTATTATAATTCATTAGTCCTGCAAGGTGACATGCCTTATGGTTGCTCTCCCAGTATCTTAGCTTCATAATTTTCTTTATTGCTTAATGGAAGCCTATTGCAAATTGTTTCAATGGGACATAACATTTCGTATTACAGAACCACAATTCTGATCCATAAAAACTCATACAATAACTCTGGAATAATTTACTAAATACATTACAGCTAACGCTAGAAAATTTCCCCAAAAGGCAATTGAATTCGTTATAAAACTTATTCCTGCATCTTATTATGTCTTGGTCATTATGTAAATTGCAATCTATCACAAAGCCAAGATATCTACATTCTTGTACAACTTCTAACTTACTTTCATATTAATATAAAATCGGATCCTTGACATTATCGTTTTTGTACTTAAAATACATACAGACGAACTTACTAGGATTAATTTCAATATCAATTGCCTTTGCTTCATTTTCAATTATGCTAAATAATTCTTGTAGACCTGATGAAAAAGGAGAAAGCAGAACCAAGTCATCGGCATAAGCAATTATGTTGCTAGATCTGTTACCCAACCTGCAGCCTGTACTACTCTCAGATACATTTTCTATCAAGTCATTAATGTTAATACTATTATTTTTTTGACAAAATACAACCTTATCTCACTCCATTTTTGATTTCCCAAGGATCTGATATTGCATCTTTATGCTTAGTAGCTACGCTTTGATTCCTATATAAGAAATATCAAATATTTACATACAAAATAGGAATATTTAATTCTAAAAGTTTATGAATAAGCTTAAAATGATTAACTTTATCAAAAGCTTTCTTCAGATCTATAAAAGAGGCATATACATTTGAGCTTAAAGAATTATATCTTAAAATAGTTTCCTTTAAAACTAAAGGGTACTTCACACAGTCAGGAATGCGAGCTAGACTTACTAGGAGTAGCTGAAAATTCGGATTCCTGGGCCTATTCGCGGTGAAAATCGATGACTCCTAGTGACTCTAGCGATATCCTAGTGATTCCTGTTAGACTCCCAGTGACTCCAAACCAGTCCCGGCCGATTGGCCCTGTCCGACAAAATGTTCACCGTGTTTAATTAAGGTTCTCGCCGTGAATCGGACCATTCCCAGTGATTCCCAGTGATTCCCCAGTGACTCCCAGTGAGTCCTGGTGATTCTGGTGAGTACTGAAGCTGAAACCGAAAACTGTCCGCGAATCAGATACGAATCACCGAGAATCACCAGGACTCACTGGGAGTCACTAGGGAATCACTGGGGATCACTGGGAATCAACTGGGAGTCACTGGGAATGGTCCGATTCGTGGCGAGAACTTTAAACACAGTGAACATTTTGTCGGACAGGGCCAATCGTCCGCGAGGGGTTTGGAGTCACTGGGAGTCTAATAGGAATCACTAGGATATCGCTAGTCACTAGGAGTCATCGATTTTTCACCGTGAATAGGCCCAGGAATCCGAATTTTCAGCTACTCCTAGTGATTGTAGCTCGCATTCCTGACTGTGTGAAGTACCCTTTAGTTTTAAAGGAAACCATTTTAAGATATAATTCTTTAAGCTCAAATGTATATGCCTCTCACGGTGTCTCCCTTCCTGTATCTTGGTGGTCTGCTGGGGGATTTAATGCTAGACTGGGATAAGGCTACTGGTGTTGTGATTTCCGATGTGTACTAGGTTTTGTTGAACCTGTACAATCGCAATGGAGACGTGGGAAGCCTAGTGGTCTTTCTGACTGTGTACCTTGTGAGTTTACCACTGTGTTGCGAGTGAGGGCTTTTGCCTCTGCCACCCAACACTGTGCTAACTCGTTTGCTTTGACTTTGATAGAGTCGCCAGGAGAGAACCAGATACTAGCGATCTGGATCTCTCAAGAGAGCACCCCGTCAATTAACGTAATTTGGCCGCACAGCCTTAAGGACTTCGCTAGGCTACGAGCCGCTTGCTCAGCCATTGTTTCCTAGCCTACTACATCCCAGCTAGACTTTATTCGCCTAGCAGACACCAGATTTAGATTATAAACTCTTTCTGTTATGTATGCATTATTATTCACGGCATTTATTAGTCTAGGTTGTTGTTGAGTTGCACAACCCTAGTAGGCTGTTTCGTTGATGAGGAAGTACTTCTTTTGCTGTTGGAGTTCCTACTATTGCGCAGTTATTATTATTCCTGTGCCAGTTAACCCTATATGTCCTTACAATTGTCATATCCTGTTCCTGCTTTATACTACAGTTCAAAATCCGATACGATCATCTTACCCCAGCATCAGACTTTCTTCAGAAGATTCCTGCTCGGTGCTTTGGGACTTTCGTTCACTTTCTTTAATATAGGAGTGACAGTGTGTTATTGTTTAGAATAACTTTAAATATACCTTCTTCTAGTTTGCATTAAATAATTGCAGTGATTTAATTAAGATCTCTATCTTTTCCTAGTATATCTTATTAACGTAATTGTATGTTGTTGTGATCAGGCTGAATCAGAGATCATCAGCCTGTAGTAGTAGTGCACTTATACTGAGTTATAGGATACCCCGTTATCGCAGATTTAACTCTGGAGGGTATAGGTGTTTTTGTGTGCCGGCATTATAAATTCAGGGGTTGGATCTAGTGTTACCGTTGTGGCTGTGTGCTTTCCTAGTCCAATGATTAAGAGCCCTTGTTTTATACGAGCCCCGGTCGTAACAAATGGCGACCTTGCTTAGGATTTTGTGAACTTAGAGAAATATTGCAGGAGTGTTGTGGTCATTTGTTTTTGTTTAAAGGAATATAGTGGACACGTGGAATTTTTTTTGGCAAGTAGTATAACACTTAAGAGTCTTCAAGCATTTTATATTTTTGAGTGAATAGTGCTACATAAGAGTTTAGGTACTTCTATTTTTTTTTATAAACGTTGAGAATTTTTGGTGGACACTATGTCGGACGACGGATCAGTGTACAGTGAGGACACAGTACAGGAAACAGAAACTGAGGTGCAGCAGCGGGCTTTGTTAGATGACATTAGAGTTATAGATAGTGAGGAGGATGCAAGGAAGTTTCGGGAGATACCTATTACTGCTGACCGGGTGTCGGGGATTAATCGGTATGGTCTCCAGTGTTTGGCCACGGTCATGGGGCATGTGGGCATTAGCAGCATGTCGAGAGGTGATCTGGTGGCCTGTGTGCTCGGCGGGGTGCGTGGGGCTTCGGGTGGAGCGGGAGCTGGGGCACCTTCGGCCCAGCCCCAATTCCACTCGACTCCTACCGTGGCGCCCCCTCGGGCTCCGGAGCCGGGTACGTTCCCGCAGGCCGATAGTCACTGGCAGCGTGGTTTGTACATGGGTGGGTCTCCAATTGTTGCATCTCCTCCTCCTCAATGTTTGACTCCAGATATGCTCTTCCAGCTTGAGATGGCTAACCAGCAGCGGCAGTTTGAGATGGCTAAAATTCAGGCTAAGGAGAGAAGGGCCAGATATGAGACTGAGGCTCAGGAGAGAAAGTCCATACGTGAGCAGCAGCAGCAGCAGCGAGAAGCTGAGCTTAGGGTTGAGGCTACGAGGTACTGTGCAGACATAGATCTTGAGAAGTCGCGGGTGGAGTCGACAGGGCAGCGTTTCGGTTCTGGGAATCGAGGTCTTGATCAGTCGTTATCGCACCTGCTCAAGTTGGTCCCTGTATTTGATGAGTCGGGTTTCACTGAATTTTGTATGCGTTTCGAGAAGAAGTGCCGGGAGCACCAATGGCCCGAGGTTAAGTGGGCAGCCCTTGTTTCCTCTAGATTGATTGGCAAAGGACTCAAGGCATATGACGCATTGCCCTTGGAGTCGTGCATCGATTACGAGGTATTGAAGGAGGCTGTCCTGCGGGCATATGAGTTACAACCAGAGACGTACAGATTGAAGTTCCGGGGTGTAACGAAGGGTCGTGAGTGCACCTTTCTTGAGCATGCCCGGGATCTGTCCGATGCATTTAGAAACTGGCTGCGTTCTGAGAAGGCATCGACGTTTGAGGAGTTGAAACAGCTGATGCTTCTAGAACAATTTTTTAAGTGTACGGGCAGCAATCTGACGTTGAATCTTAAAGAAAAGAACCCGAAAACTCTACAGGAGGCAGCTGAGATGGCTGACCTTCGGATGTCACTGATTCGTGGGTGCGGGTCTGCACAACGGAACGATGCAGGTAACAAGGGGCGCAACACTCCCCCCCCCGAGTCAGTGATACACCATATAACCATTACAACAAGAGCAACGATACTAAGTCTGATCATAAACCTAATACCGTCCCGTTTAAGAAGGGTCAGGGCCCTTCCCCACCTCAAGGGAAGCCCAAGGGGGAGTTAGAGTGTTTTTATTGTCATGAGAAGGGGCATTTTGCAAGAGCCTGTCCAAGCAAGCTACCTAATGCAGTTGTGTCTTTGGCTCGCAACATTGGGGTGTCCCCGAAGTCGTCTGAGTTTGCCCGGGGTATAACGTCAGAGGCTGGGACACAGCCAGTGGAGAAGAATCCGGAAGGCTCGAACCCTGTCCGCGATGTCTTTTGCGACCATCGAGGGCATGGCTGCGTGAAGTGGGCTGGTAAGAAGCATGGAGTTGAGCTGTTGCGAGACAGTGGCGCAGACCCGTGTCTGCGAGACACGGGTGCCTCTCAGACTTTAATGAAGAACTTTACTGGTAGACCAATAAACGCGGCACGGGTGGTTGTGGTGCAGGGTATCAATGCTGTCAAGTCATACCCGTTGGTCAGGATGAAACTGGAGGTGGATGGTGTGACACGAGAGTTGGATGTGGGTGTTGTGGAGAACTTGCCTGTTGGGGGCATCGACCTCCTTCTCAGCAACGACTTTGCGGTGCCTACTTCTGAGGTTTCACCCTTAGTCGTTGCCGAGACGCCGGCCGACGTGAGTAGGGAGGAACAGGAGTGGGTAGAGAAGTGTCCAGTGCAACCTATGGCGTGCATTGTTACTGGATCTCTTGCATCCAAAGTGTCACAGCCTATTCCTCAGTCTCTAGACCAGCGGAGGAACGGTCGGAAGGAGCAGGCTAAGGCTGGGAGTTTTGTGAGTTTTGCTCCAGCGGCTCTCCTTAGCGGCTTAATACTTGACCCAGAGGTGAGCTCCGGAATAGCCCCAGAACCTGTCACCCCTAGTGACATGGTTGGGCGTGATGGCACTCCGCGACTTATTAGTTCCCAGTTGGAGGAGAGTTGTGGGAACGGGGCGATCAAACACGAGGACGGGGAAACATGTCAAGTGAACCTGTTGGAGGAGTTTGTGAGGCAACCACCTGAGCAGCCTGCTGTCCCTGCGTTGGTCTGCAGCGGCCAAGGTGGAGAAGGAGAGGGGGGCAGTAGGGCACAGGTGGAGGAGAGTAGGGATTGTCATGTCTCGGCGGAGCAGTGGGCGTGGGACACGAGTCTGGTGGCTGTGGAAGCACTAGAGCACCTGCCTGAGCAGCAGTGTGCAGCGCTCCAGCACCAGCTCGGTTCATACCCCACTGGTCGTGCCGAGCCCCTGAGCCTCACAACTCGGGCGGTGCAAGATGTTCTGCGGGCAGGTCACGTGAATGTTGAAAGACCGTTAGCCTCGTTGTTTCGGTGGTTCAAGGTGGGCGACGAGGCTTGGACATGGTTGTCAGGTCAAGG
This sequence comes from Paralithodes platypus, assembly GCA_032716605.1. Classification (NCBI taxonomy): domain Eukaryota; kingdom Metazoa; phylum Arthropoda; class Malacostraca; order Decapoda; family Lithodidae; genus Paralithodes; species Paralithodes platypus. Next base: position 39,181,216 of record CM064577.1, on the reverse strand, counting down.
TCGACCCATGGCTGCTAAGGGTGGTGGTCAAAAGGAGGACTTTGAGCAGATTGGTGAGGTTGGCTGTGGCATAGCAGTGCCCGGTCGTCACATAGCCTCCCAATGCTGCTCTAGTCGAATGCAACAGCCCTACCATAGACCGACTGTATCTGGCCATGTCGCTAAAAGCGGTGATACTGCGCAGGCAGATGTAGTCGTAAGGAATGCGGGGGTGCGCATGTACGGTATCGGCGTATTAGCAATAATGAACTATGGGAGTGACTGCACAGGTGGTACTGATTGTCCCTCTCATGACCTGGCTGTTCTAGGGACGAAGGTGGAGAAGGAGGGAGACTACAGGTTTGAAGCTGCGGTCTCGGCTGGGTTGTGGGAGGGCACTAGGCATGTTCTGGGAGATAAGTTGTTTACTAGGCTGTGGCAGTGCATCCGCATGGTTGTTGCTTCTCCAGGCCTGATGTACGGGGTAGAATCCGACATGGAGGCTGGAGACAGTGCGAGGCTCAGTTTAATTCCCTACCTTATAAATCCTGCTAAAAAGCCTGTCGTGAAAACCGAGCTAGACGACATGTGGAAAAAGGGTCTGAGGGATAAAGGATATTGTGAGTGGTCGTTGCCAGTGAGTTTGCAACCTGAGTTGCGTGGCAAGATCAGTGTGTGTGCATTATCCCTGACAGACACCTATCCATTGCCCAAGGGTCTGAGGGGTAAGGAATGTCGTGAGTTGTCGTTGCCTGTAACTTTGCAACCTGTGTTAAGTGGCAAGATCAGTGAGTGTGTTGATTGCGAGAGTGTGTGTGCATTATCCCTGACAGACGTCTATACCTTATCGAGAGTTGACGACACCATAGACCGCCTCGGGGCTGCATCGCCTATCACGAAGGTAGAACTAGTGAAAGGCTTTTGGCAGGTCCCGTTGCCGGAAAGAGCGAAGAAAAATGCCAGTCTTGTGATGAACTGGGCAGTTTATCAGTGTCAGGTGTTGTTGTGCTGCCGGAACATAAGTTGGATGTGTGGCATGCTAAGGGCACTGATAATGTTTTGGCTGATTGTTTGTGACGGGAGGGTTTGTTTGCAGGAGAGCCCTCGCCGTTCAGTCGGTGTGTGTTGAGAGTGGAGTAAAAACTAGACTTGCCCCTGTAAGTGCAGCCACCAAAAACATATTAAAAATGAAAATTCTATCAAAACTCTTTCTTTTGATAGTTAGTTGTGGGTTGCCAATGTTATAGCTAAAGTCCTAAGTTGAACCTGTCTTTCACTTAGGATGCTGGGCTCTGTGAAGCTCGCTCAGGGAGCATAGTAGGCTAAATTATACTATTATATTTGGGAGGGGTTATAAGATTTTCTTTATGTTGATATGTTGTTTTATGTTTATGATTGAGCTTTGCATTTCATGTCTGGCGGAGTGGCTATGTGTGACGGGTCTTGTCGGCATTCTACCTTGTCAGATATCGTGCTCGCCTAATGTTGAGCGTCCTATATCTTGGGCGGGGTGTGACGCCTGCCAGCGTTGGCAGAATCGCCTCCCGGTAGCCACTAGCGCTCGCCAGGGCAGTGAAATGGGCTACAGTCTTTCTTTCTTGTGAATCGTCATGTCACAGGCAGTGTAGAACTGGTCTTTGTTTTCGCCTGTAACAAGGAATTGTGTTTTATATCATGAATTGAACATGAGATGCATTGTGGTGAAGGAAGGAGAGAGAGCGTGCAGTGAGAAGGTAGTTTTTCCTACTCCCTCCTCCCTCGAGGAGTCCCTCGCTCGCGTGATCCTTCTCTCGGTTTTGATTGGCTGGTGGTTCCTGGCGCCTTCTACAGGCCTGCTGCAGGGTGACGTGGCGGCCTGTGATTGGCTGACCACCGTGCCTTTGTGTGGGATCCTGGAGGGGTCCAGAGGAGCTATTCTCCTCAGAGCTTTCCTGACTAGCATACCCTTCACATGTCCCTTGTCCCCCTGTCTCCCGACTTCTACTTATAGAGCACTTTCTCTCTCTCTCTCAACTTCTTACCTCTCATTCTTCTACTCTATTTAATATCATAACTTCCCTTTGGTTCTGCACGATTTCATATATCGGCCATCGTATTATATGCTGAAGCTCTCAGATAACACATGTTTAGTTAGGCATTTTGGAAGGGTTACCATTTTTGTCTGTAGAGGTTCGACACACTCACGGTGTCTCCCTTCCTGTATCTTGGTGGTCTGCTGGGGGATTTAATGCTAGACTGGGATAAGGCTACTGGTGTTGTGATTTCCGATGTGTACTAGGTTTTGTTGAACCTGTACAATCGCAACGGAGACGTGGGAAGCCTAGTGGTCTTTCTGACTGTGTACCTTGTGAATTTAGCACTGTGTTGCGAGTGAGGGCTTTTGCCTCTGCCACCCAACACTGTGCTAACTCGTTTGCTTTGACTTTGAGAAGGTCTCCAGGAGAGAACGAGATACTAGCGATCTGGATCTCTCAAGAGAGCACCGCGTCAATTAACGTAATTTGGCCGCACAGCATTAAGGACTTCGCTAGGCTACGAGCCGCTTGCTCAGCCATTGTTTCCTAGCCTACTACATCCCAGCTAGACTTTATTCGCCTAGCAGACACCAGATTTAGATTATAAACTCTTTCCGTTATGTATGCATTATTATTCACGGCATTTATTAGTCTAGGTTGTTGTTGAGTTGCACAACCCTAGTAGGCTGTTTCGTTGATGAGGAAGTACTTCTTTTGCTGTTGGAGTTCCTACTATTGCGCAGTTATTATTATTCCCATGCCATTTAACCCTATATGTCCTTACAATTGTCATATCCTGTTCCTGCTTTATACTACAGTTCAAAATCCGATACGATCATCTTATCCCAGCATCAGACTTTCGTCAGAAGATTCCTGCTCGGTGCTTTGGAACTTTCGTTCACTTTCTTTAATATAGGAGTGACAGTGTGTTATTGTTTAGAATAACTTTAAATATACCTTCTTCTAGTTTGCATTAAATCATTGCAGTGATTTTATTAAGATCTCTATCTTTTCCTAGAATACCTTATTAACGTAATTATATGTTGTTGTGATCAGGCTGTATCAGAGATCATCAGCCTGTAGTAGTAGTGCACTTATACTGAGTTATAGGATACCCTGTTATCGCAGATTTAACTCTGGAGGGTATAGGTGTTTTTGTGCGCCGGCATTATAAGTTCAGGGGTTGGATCTAGTGTTACCATTGTGGCTGTGTGCTTTCCTAGTCCAATGATTAAGAGCCCTTGTTTTATACGAGCCCCGGTCGTAACACTAAGAGGAGCTCTGAGGGAGACACAAGGACAGGAGCCCGCACCACCGTCCCAGGAACGCGGCCGCCAATCACAGACGACTACGTCACCAGGCCGCAGGGCTGCAGAAAGCACCAGGATTCACCAGCCAATCAAGGGCGCAGGAAGGTGCGCGAGCGGGAAAACACCTCGAGTGAGGGAGGCAACACATACCTACGCATGCACATATTACCACCACGCTCGCGCTATTCTCTCTTTCCCTCCACAATGCATCTTACATTCTACTAACGATATAAAATACTTCCCGTTGTCACAGACGAAAGTAAAGACCACCACGGGACTGTCTGTAACAACACGAACACTATGAAAGAAAGAACAACATTCTCTGATAACTGTAGCCCATAACACTGCCTGGGGAGAGGGGAGAAGAGGATAGGGAGCCAACCGCTACCCTCGTGGTCGCTGGGGAGCTGACGTGCGTCACACCCCCCCCAAGATATCAGACACTTAACATTAGGCAAGTTCTGATATCTGAAATTGGCACACGTCACCAAACCTCCCCACCCCAGCACAATAATACAGCATATAGGTTTCACAAACAAAAACTTACCTATAAAATGAAACAAACTTACATATTTACCCCCTCAACACAGTAGCAAAACTTAAAATTGTTACGCTCCGAAAGCGAGTTCTACGAAACTCAGCCCACTAATAGCTAGTGCTTCAGCTATAACAAAACATACTTAAATTTACTATAACAGAAAGAGTTTTTATGTTGATTTTCATTTTATTTTATATGTTTTTGGCGGCTGCACTTACAGGGGCAAGCCAATTTTACTCCACTCTCACCACACACTGACTGAACGGCGAGGGTTCTCCTGCAAACAAACCCTCCCGTGACAAACAATCAGCCAAAACATTATCAGTGCCCTTAGCATGCCACACATCCAACTTGTGTCCCGGCAGCAAAACAACACCTGGCACTGATAAACTGCCCAGTTCATCACAAGACTGGCATTTCTCTTCGCTCTTTCTGGCAACGGGGCCTGCCAATAACCTTTCACTAGTTCTACCTTCGTGATAGGCGATGCAGCCCCGAGGCGGTCTATGGTGTCGTCAACTCTCGATAAGGTATAGGCGTCTTGTCAGGGATAATGCACACACACTCTCGCAATCAACACAATCACTGATCTTGCCACTTAACACAGGTTGCAAAGTTACAGGCAACGACCACTCACGACATTCCTTATCCCTCAGACCCTTGGGCAATGGATAGGTGTCTGTCAGGGATAATGCACACACACTGATCTTGCCACTCAACTCAGGTTGCAAACTCACTGGCAATGACCACTCACAATATCCTTTATCCCTCAGACCCTTTTTCCACATGTCGTCTAGCTCTGTTTTCACGACAGGCTATTTAGCAGGATGTATACGGTAGGGAATTAAACTGAGCCTCGCACTGTCTCCAGCCTCCATGTCGGATTCTACCCCATATATCAGGCCTGGAGAAGCAACAAACATGCGGATGCACTGCCACAGCCTAGTAAACAACTTATCTCGCAGAACAACATGCCTAGTGCCCTCCCACAACCCAGCCGAGACCGCAGCTTCTAACATGTAGTCTCCCTCCTTCTCCACCTTCGTCCCTAGAACAGCCAGGTCATGAGAGGGACAATCACTACCACCTGTGCAGTCACCCCCATAGTTCATTATTGCTAAGGCTTCCCCGCCGATACCGTACATGCGCACCCCCGCATTCCTTACGACTACATCTGCCTGCGCAGCATCACCGCTTTTAGCGACATGGCCAGATACAGTCGGTCTATGGTAGGGCTGTTGCATTCGACTAGAGCAGCATTGGGAGGCTATGCGACGACCGGGCACTTCTATGCCACAGCCACCCTCACCAATCTGCTCAAAGTCCTCCTTTTTACCACCACCCTTGGCAGCCATGGGTCGACCTTGACCTGATAACCATGTCCAAGCCTCGTCGTACACCTTGAACCACCGAAACAACGAGTCTAACGGTCTTTCAATATTCATGTGACCTGCCCGCGGTACATCTTGCACCGCCCGAGTTGTGAGGCTCAGGGGCTCGGCACGTCCAGTGGGGTATGAACTGAGCCGGTGCTGGAGTGCTGGACACTGCTGCTCAGGCAGGTGCTCTAGCGCTTCCACAGCCACCAGACTCGTGTCCCCCGCCCACTGCTCCGCCGAGACATGAAAATCCCTACTCTCCTCCCCCCGTGCCCCACTGCCCCCCTCTCCTTCTCCACCTTGGCCGCTGCAGACCAACACAGGGACAGTAGGCTGCTCAGGTGGTTGCCTCACAAACTCCTCCAACGGGTTCACATGACATGTTTCCCTGTCCTCGTGTTTGATAGCCCCGTTCCCACAACTCTCCTCCAACTGGGAACTACTAAGTCGCGGAGTGCCATCACGCCCAACCATGTCACTAGGGGTGACAGGTTCTAGGGCCCCTACGGAGCTCACCTCTGGGTCAAGTACTAAGCCGCTAAGGAGAGCCGCTGGAGCAAAACTCACAAAACTCCCAGCTTCAGCTTGCTCCTTCCGACCGTTCCTCCGCTGGTCTGAAGACTGAGACAATGGTTGTGACTGAACTGACGCGCGAGAACGGGTGTTACTGCACAGGCCATCTGTTTAAGCTGACACCTCTCGACCCACTCCCGATTCTCCCTATTAACGTCGGCCGCCCTCTCGGCAACAACTAAGGGTGGAACCTCCGAAGTGAGCACCGCAAAGTCGTTGCCCAGAAGGAGGTCGACGCCCTCAACTGGCAAGGTCTCTACGATCCCAACATCAAGTTCACGACACACACCATCCACCTCCAGCTCCAACCTAATCAACGGGTATGACCTGGTAGCATTGATCCCCTGTACCACAACAACCCGAGCCGCGTTTATATGTTTGCCTGTGAAATTTTTAAGAAGTGTCTGTGATGCCCCAGTGTCACGCAACAATTTGACCTGATGTTTAGTATTCCCCCAGCTCACAAGCCCGCGCCCTCGATGGCTGCAAAAAGTGTCTTGGACAGGTGTCGAGCCCTCCAAACCCTTCTTCACAGGCTGTGTCCCCGCAACTGACGACCTACCCCGGGCAGACGCAGAAGAGCTCAGAGATACCCCCATGTTGCGAACCAAAGACACAGGCTTAGCAGGAATATTACTCGGACATGTACGTGCAAAGTGACCCACCTCCTGACATATAAAACATTTCACTTCACCACTAGACTTCCTCCCTTGAGGTGGTGGGGAAGGGCCCTGCCCTTTTGAAAACGAGATGGTTTTGTGTTTGTAGTTATAATGGGAATCATTGCTCTTACTTTTTACAGTGTTATTTTGTGCTTCATTGACTCTGGGGGGTGGAGTGTTACGCCACTTGTTACCTGTCTCACTTCGATGAGCAGACCCGCACCCACAAATCAAAGAAAGCCGGAGGTCAGCAAGCTTAGCTGCCTCCTCTACGGTCTTAGGGCATTTTTCCTTCAGGTTTAATGTCAGGTCGCTGCCTGTGCACCGGAAGAACTGCTCCAACAAAAATAACTGCTTAACCTGATCAACTGTTGTCGCATTCTCAGACCGGAGCCAGTTCCCCATAGTGTCAGTCAGTTCCCGGGCATGTTCAAGGAAAGAGCTCTCCATGCTCTTTTCAACGCCCCGAAATTTCAACCTGTAGGTTTCTGGTTGCAACTCATAGGCCCGGAGCACAGCCTCCTTTAACACCACATAGTTAGTACAGTCCTCCAATGACAGCGAGTCATATGCCTTGAGACCTTTCCCAACAAGCTTTGATGATACAAGGGCTGCCCACTTAATCTCCGGCCACTCATGTTCCCGACACTTCTTCTCAAACCGTGCACAAAACTCAGTCACACCAGACTCATCGAACACAGGGACTAACTTAAGCAAGCGCGATAAAGACTCAGACCCAAGATTCCCAGAACCGAGATGCCGCCCTGTTGTCTCCACCCTAGACTTCTCAACATCCATCTCAGCACAGTACCTAGTTGCTTCAACCTGCAACTCCTCCTCACGGCATGCTGTCCTCTCCCCAGCCTGAATCTTAGACATCTCCGCCCTCTCCTCAGCCTGAATCTTAGCCATCTCAGCCTGAACCTTAGCCATCTCAACTTTACGCTGGATCTGGATCTTAGCCAACTCCAGTTGCAACAACATATCAGCAGTCAAACCCTGAGGGGGAGGAGCAATTATAGGAGACCCACCCAGTGGCAAACCACGCTGCCAGCGACTATCAGATTGCGGAAGCGTGCCAAGGTCTGGTAACCTATGGGGCGCGATAGGAGTAGAGTGGAAGGGAGGCTTGGATAAAGGCTCCCAAGCCCCCGCTCCACCCTGCAACCCACTGCCACCACCCAACACACAAGCCACCAGGTCACTCTTAGACATGCTGCCAAAGCCGACACGCCCCAGGACCGTGGCCAAACAACGCAGACCATAGCAATCAATCCCCTCCAACCGACTCGCTGTTACTTGTATCTCCACAAACTTCCTCGCATCAGCCTCACAATTAATAACTCTGATTCCATCATTAAATTCCTGCTGCTGCTCAACACCCGTAGGCTGTACTGTCTGATTATCCCGGTTAACTGAGCTGTTGCTAGACATGGTGTATACTGAGAAGTGCACAAGTTTAAAAAAAAAAAAAGTATCTATAATCTCTTATGCAAGCACCTATTCTCCTAAAGTTATCTGAAGCCTCTTTATGTGTTATACTGCTTGCCAAAAAAAAAATATGTGTCCACTGTATTCCTCAATACAAAAATTACCACTATACTCCCACAGTATTTCTTAAGTTCACAAAATCCTAAGCAAGGTCGCCATTTGTTACGATCCAGGTTCTACAAGACACAGGGCTCGTCATCATTGGACTAGATAACGCTAAATGCAACAACGGTAACACTAGTTCCAACCCCTGCCTTAACCACTGGAGAACAAAATACCTATACCGCCCTGAGTCGTGCCTGGACAACGAGGTATCCTATGACTCGGTAAAAGGTGCACACTATAGGCTGATGATCACTGAAGCAGCCTATACTCATACAACATACGATTACTTTATTAAGGTATACAAGGAAAAAGATAAATAGCGTAATTAAATCACAGCAACGATTTAATAGCAAACTAGAAGAAGGATAATTAACGTTACGTTAAATAATCAGTAAACTGTCACTCCTGTCTGAAAGAAAGTGAAACAAAGAAAGTCCTAAAGCATCATGCCAGAATCTTCTGCAAAAGTAAGATGCAACTAAGAAGTACGTATCGGATTCTAAACTGTGTATTATTACTGTGGGAACATATATAGTGTAGGGACATACGGTGTTATCTGCACAGGTGTAATTATAAAACAGTCGGCAGTCTAAACTCTAACCACAAAAAGATGTGCTTTCTCCCACCAAGCACAAGCCTGCTCTGGTTGGGTCTCTCAGCAACAATCACGACTTACTATAAACATAAGGAACAATAATGCTGCACACATATACACAATGAGATTATAAACCCTAATCGGGGGTCTGCCGCCAGGTGGACGAAGTCTAGCAAGGGAGTCGTAGGCTAGGCTACCTGGGCCGAGCCACCTGCTCGGTAGCCTAGTTTCGTTCTCAAGTCTGTGCGCCTAGTTACATTAAATGACGGGGTGCTCTCTTGAGAGATCCAGGTCTCGTTTACCTGGTTCTCTCCTGGCGACCCTCCTAAGTCAAAAGCTAACGAGCTAGCACAGTGCTGGGTGGACTAGGCAAACGCCCTCACGCCAACACAGTGCTAGGCTCTAAGGTACACAGACAAGAAAATGACCTAGGCCTCCGCAGGTATCCGGTACAGTTGCATAGGCTCAATGAAGTCTATGCTCATAGGAAACTGCAACCTGATAGCCTCTCCCCAGTCTAGCATCGACTAACCTGGCAGACACCCAAGAAAATAAGGTTGGGGCAACGCAATGAGTATGTCAAACCTCCCCAAGCCAAAATGGATAACCCTCTGATCCAAAATGCCTAACTACGTACATATAATATCTCTGAGAGCTCGCTGTATAATACAGTGACGGATATATGAAATCAACGTCAAGGGGAAGGGCAGTTAATTAATAGTAGGAATTACAGAGAGAAGAAGGTAAGCAGTGGTAGAGAAAGTTCGCAATAGGGGGGTGAGGTGGGCTGATAGATTGCAAGGGGATGTTAGCGTTACAGCACTAAGAGGAGCTCTGAGGGAGACACAAGGACAGGAGCCCGCACCACCGTCCCAGGACCGCGGCCGCCAATCACAGACGACTACGTCACCAGGCCGCAGGGCTGCAGAAGGCGCCAGGATCCACCAGCCAATCAAGGGCGCAGGAAAGCGCGCGAGCGGGAAAACACCTCGAGTGAGGGAGGCAACACATACCTACGCACGCACATATTACCACCACGCTCGCGCTATTCTCTTTCTCCCTCCACAATGCATCTTACATTCAACTAACGATATAAAATACTTCCCGTTGTCACAGACGAAAGTAAAGACCACCACGGGACTGTCTGTAACAACACGAACAATATGAAAGAAAGAACAACATTCTCTGATAACTGTAGCCCATAACACTGCCTGGGGAGAGGGGAGAAGAGGATAGGGAGCCAACCGCTACCCTCGTGGTCGCTGGGGAGCTGACGTGCGTCACAATGGGTAGTTAACTTTTCTTGGTCAAACATTATAAATCGGCCTAGTATTAACATGTGTAGGTACAATTTCCCACAAGACATTGTATTCACCCAGTGGTTGTGTGTAGAGAAGGAAATTACGGTAGTTGAGGTAATTAATAATGTGAACAATGTATGGTCAATGTTACAATACCCTACTTGTCGTCTACAAGTTCTGCAACTCCCCTTACCTAACATAACGAGAGTGGTGGAGACGTGTTTGTATGTGTTTTGAAATGTCAAGTTCGTTTTGTGGTGGAGAGTGGAGTTTGGATTACTACTTCGAGGGGCGTTGTAGTCGCCCGGGTAGACTTTGAGCCAGCGGAATCATGGCTTGGTTGTTTAGGGGCCGTTGTAGTCGCCGGTTAATACTCTAGAAGTTCTGCAACTCCCCTGACCTAACTTAAGCAAACTAACACAACCTATAAGTGTTACCTATATTAGGTAATCGTATGAAATATTACAGAACTCGGTAACGAATGAAAACAAGAAAGATTAACTATCCACTATTTAGACAATAGTTTAAATATATTTGTTTCGTAAAGTATAGTAAGCATTGATATTATGACCTTACGGTACATAATAATACAGACTTATCGTATTATATTAATGTCTGTAATGATGTATGAATACAGTCATAATACTTAACACCTTACGAGCGGCCTAGGCGGTAATTTGTATGTACCGCCCAGCGGGGTGTTTTTACCCTAATTAGGGTTGTTTACGTGATCATTTTCATGCCTAAATAAGACCCAGAGCGTAAAACAAGTATCTATCCCTGAAAGGGCATAAACAGAGCTTTCCAATGACAACCATCCTTGTACGACCACTGGTTTTCTTGCAACGATCGCGCAACACAAGTGCAAAAACCATGTAATTAGGTACTTTCCCTACATAATTCCCTGTGTAGCGAGTGTGAGGGGGGATGGAAGGGTGGTTTTCACTTCAGTTGGCCCACCGCGGTGGTGGGCGGCGGTCATAGCCTTACTACGCTCCTCACACCGCTCAGCTCTCTCTCCCTGCAACATTACGTGCTGAAAATGGCACACGAATAAGTTGTGAACCGCCACTTAGTCCAAATTTATTTCACACGACATAAGTTGCGCGCCGCCAAAGAAGGGTTAATGATGATATTAGGGGACTGTAGTTACAGTGTCCGTGGGTCGGTGATGAGTGTGCATGTTGCATGGCACAGCTTGGGGGCCCCTTATATAGGGGCTGTTCCCAATGGGGGCCATGCCTGGCATACTCGCATCTCATTCCTAACAAATCCCATTGATGCTCGGTGACTCCCAGTGACTCCTATCTAATTCCCAGTGATTCTTATATTACTCCTATCGACTCGTATATCCGAAATTTTCAACTGTTCAATAACTCACACTTCATTCCTGGTTTTATCCCAGTGATTCCTGGTGATTCCCAGTGACTCCCAGTGATTCGCAGGTACACTCCCACTGGTTCCTACGGTGTTGTGAGTGCACAGGGAAATGCAGACATTCGCAGTCGTATTCCCAGGAATCACCAGGGATCATTACTCCTAGTGATTCTAGATCGCATTCCTGACTGTGTGAAGTACCCTTAAGCATACTGTAGACGTAGAGTGATTCACTCTAAATCCATGCTGTCTGTCATTAAAAGTCTCATACCGTTCAATATGGTATTTTAAACAATACCGGTACTCGAACAGTTTGAGGAACACTGAGGATGATACAATTGGTCTGTAATTTTCTATATCACTCTGATCTTTGAATTTATTCTTTACTAAAGGTAAAATAACTCCAAAAGTCATTCTTCCAGGCAAGTATCCATGTGTGACAAAAGACGATAAGAGTTTAGCTAATAGCTTCACTAAATATTCAGAACCATGTTTGATATGATTTGAATGTACATTATCGTAACCAATGACATACTTACGGTCACTAATTCCTTTACATATATCATATATATTAATATTTCCTAATAACTGTCCTTTTCTTACATTTGCATTTAATTTTGTGGTAAGGTAATTTAAATTAGATATATTTTGACATTTTTCGTCATCAAAGATGCCTTTAAACCTGTGAGAGATTTGTTCAGCTATAAGAATTGCTTCACATTCACCTTATATTTTTATATTAATATATGATTTATTTGTCTTTGTCTTCCTGCCTTCTTTCCAAAACACGTTATATCTTTTATTCGCCAAAGATTCAGCTAATTTGTCATTTCTAATCTGTTTTTTGCATTAAATACACATAAATACACAGATAGATAGTTAGATAGACAGATAGATAGACAGATGTATAGTTAGGTAGGTAGGTAGATAGAAAAGTAGGCAGGTAGATAGATAGACAGACAGATAGATAGATAGTCAGTCAGTCAATACTTTATTTCATAAGAAGCCATACATATAACTTTTTACATATGTACATGAGGTAAAGTTACCTTAGAGTTGGTTCATGGTTTTGAACATATATTATTCTGGATTTATTGGCATCAATATCATTATCTGCTAAGCTTGAGATATCATAAGTAGTTAAAAGAATAGTTTTTACTTTGTTAACCATATACAGACTATCACAGATATTCAAAAGACATTTTTCTAAAATTGTGCTTCTTCAAAAGCTTAGAAGCAAATCTAATTTTTTGCCAATTGAACAAATGACTAAAAGTCATTAAACCAGCCATATCACATGCTTTATGATTGCTCTCCCAGTATTTTAATTTAACGATTTTCTTTATTGCCTTGTGGTACCCTATTGCAAATTGTTTCAAAGGAAGTTTACCTTTCTTGTTACAAAACCATAATTCTGAGCCGCAGAAACTCAAACAGTAACTTTGAGGTAATTGAATAAAAACATTAGTATTTACATTTGAGATTTTGTTTAAAATACAATTAAATTCATTGTAAAATTTATTTCTAGATCTAATTATTTCCTTGGCATTATTAAGGTTATTATCTATAATAAACCCTAGGTATTTATGCTCATTGGCAGTATTTAATATTTTATCATATATAATTATGCGTAGTTAGGTAGGTAGATAGATAGCTAGATAGATAGATAGACAGGCAGATTTAACCCTCAATTTACCTTCTGACTTCCATATACCCTTCCTAATCTGAATAAAATCCTCTAATAGCCAGAATAAACTGCCAACATGCGTCATAATCATAAAGAATTTAATTGTAGCAAAAATGGTACACCTAAACAGTGTTCTAATGTTATAAATGTTCTTATTTGTTTGTATAATACTTTGTATTAAGGAACACCCCGCTCTTTACATTAATCATCCATTACAAACCCCAATGTACTTGAATAAACTAATGAAAGCATAATTATGGTCCTCCCGGGATTCCAACTCGAGACACCACACCCAGAACATAAGCATCTAAAGTTCTAAACCATTACACCACCAGTATTGCAGAGTCTATATTATGGGTCAGAGTGGATGGGACACGTTTGTCTTGGTCGGCATCCCATCTAGGTAAGACAACCTTATCAAAATCCGGGTGGATGAGACTCGTCAGTCTTGGCTGGCAACCCGCTTAGGGGAGTAAAACATATACAAAATCTGTACTGCTTATTTTTTGGTGAGGCAGGATAGTTGATGGACTAGCCGCACACCACTGTATATATATAGTGCTAGAAATATAACTATATGGCCTTGGAGTCATGTGGACACTGATAAGTGGTCAATCCTGTAAGTCTGTAAATAAACTGGCATGGGTTGTCTTTCTCACGGGGGACAGGTCCACTTTGGGGCGTTTTGTGTATGGACATATAAGGAAGTAAGGCGTCCAGCAATAGATAGATAGGTAGAATGCTATGGGTGTGAAGAGTGGCTAATGACCCCAGTGGTACCAAGATGGCGGAGGTTGGCCGATCTCTGTTACTATAGGGTACCAAGATGGCGGAGGTTGGCCGATCTCTGTTACTATAGGGTATCTAGGTTACCAAGATGGCGGAGGTTGGCCGGTTACTATAAGGGTCTCTAGGCTCTCTCCCCTACACAGTAAAATATATGGATATAACAATGGTAACTGTGTTGGTGGTGTAATGGTTTAGATGCTTATGCTCTATGCTCTATGGTGTGGAATCCCGGGAGGATCATAATGCTTTCATTAGTTTATTCTAGTGCATTGGGGTTTGTAATGGAGGATTAATATTAAGAACGGGGTGTTACTTAATATAGTGTTCATAAAATGTTACCCTTATTAACCACGTGAGGATTCTAGAGCGTTTTGTCAGCTTCTTCTGGCTATTTGTTGACGATTGTATGCAGATTAGGAAGGGTATATGGAAGTCAAAAGGTTACTAGAGACAGTCTTTACCCTTTTAAGTCCCACAGATCCTTCCTAAGCTATATAACATCGTCTAATGATAGCCAGAATAAACTGTCAGAACACGTCATGATCCCCAGGGGGTTAATTAGGAATACAGTATGTTCAGCAATATACCTGTGTAATATAAGGATGGAAAGGTATATCACTATCAATATACCCTATTATTGTATATACAGTACCTATAGTGTACCTTTCTATTATAACAGTGAACTCTCTGTTGGGAAGGAGGTACAACTAAGAGAGCTTTTTCACGATTTTATTTATTTTTATTTTTGTTATTGGATTACCGGATATCATAGGGCTGATATTAGGCCTACAGTGTCAAAACTTTAGGGCATGAAAAAGGTAATTAAAAGATCATTAGGAATACTGACAGTGATTTATCTTACTAACTGATATAAGATTTTTTGTTTTGTCTATGTCCCAGTGTTGAAAGAGTGACAGGGCCAAAATCAAGGGACGTTCGAGCCAAAATGCCTGGATACACAGAATTTATAGCAGTTTAAGACATAGAAAGAGGGAAAGACTGATTCTGGGAGAGAGTTCCAGAGCTCTGCTATTGAGTAGAAGAAACTTTAAGAAAGACTGAGAAAAACGATTCCCTCTTGGGTTGGGGAGTTGCACAGAGTAGGGGTGCGATTTTGGTGCAAGACGGGTACTACGCACCCTACATAGAGGAGGTGGTATACACTGGGAGAGCTCTGAGGAACACTGATTATTGTAGTAGCGATAGAATAGTGAGAGAGATGCAACATTGTGGCGAAGAGAGAGAGATTGCAGAGTTGGTGAGTGGACGGGAGTTAATGATACGAAAGGCTTTCTTTTCTACTTTATCTAGGAGTTTGGTGTGAGAGGATCCTCCCCACACATGTGAACAATACTCATTCAAGGACGCAGTGTACAGTGCAAGAAGCTGTACAGGGGTGGATAACCCCTTTAGACGGTTGAGCACACCCAGCCTCTGGGAGGCTGCCATAGCAAGAATGGTAATATGGTCCTTCCAAGTGAGAGCAGAAGAAAAAGAGACACCAAGAATATGGAGAGAAGATAAAGGATTGGGATTTTTATTGTTGAAGTATAAGGGATAGTCCTCTGGGAGCTCCCGACAGGTAGTATGATGGAAAAATTGGGTTTTTGAAGCGTTAAAGTCAACAAGGTTTTCTCTGCCCCAATAGGAAATAGTAGTTAGATCAGAAGATAAGTGTTGTATTGCTTCATTACGTTTGCGTTTGAGGGATTGCTGGCTGGGGCGTTCTGGAAAACTGATTGAGTAGTGTAAGAGTCGTCTGCGTATGAATGGATGGAACTGGAGGTACAGTTGAGAAGATCATTTACGAAAATTAGAAAGAGAATGAGAGATAGGACAGAGCCCTGAGAAACACCGAAGTTGATAGGATGAGGAAGTGAGCGATGGCCATCCACATCCATAGCTATGGAATGGCCGGAAAGGAAATTGGAGACAAAGGCACAGATGAAGGGATAGAAACCGAAGAAGGGTAGTTTAGAAATTAATGATTTGTGCCAGACTCTATCAAAGGCCTTTGATATGTTTAGCGCAACAGAAAAAGCCTCACCTGTTACGTCCTGGGATATATAAACACTGGGCTCTTTCTATTGGACTAGGTATGCGGCAACAAGCAACAACGAAAAACGCTAGATCCAACCCTTATCTATAAACCCAGGCAACAAACCACCCTAAACCGTCAAGAGTCCTGCCTGGACAACAAGGTATCCTATGACTCGGTTACAGGGTGCACGCACTATAGACTGCTGATAGTCAAGCAGGCTATATAAAAGATCACACAATTAAGTTGACTTAAAGCTTCAAGGAAAAGATAGGTAACAGAGTTAAATTGCAGAAACAATTTAATAACAAACTAGAAGAAAGTACATTTAACGTTATGTTAATTAATACAACTAATCACCCCTGCGTGAAAGAAGGTGAAAGCAAACAGTCCTCAAAACATCGTACAGGTAGACAAGATGCAGGTTTCGAAACTACATGCGGCTACTGTAGGATCTGATGCTTAGCAAAGAAAGTAAGTTACGGATTTAGAGAACTCTTAACTCATAAGCAGGAATAAATACTAGTGATAGGCCATACAGTGTATAATGGCATAGGTATAATTAAATAAAGGCAGCAAATCGCAACATAACCACATACAGGTGTGCTTCTCACTCTTAGTCAGGCAAGCCTGCTCGGACAGAGTCTCTAAGCCACACCCTGACTCACAATGCTCACAACAACGGTGAACTGTGGCACAATAACAAGCATGAAGAAATAATAAACCCCTAGCTGTTAATCTGCCAGGTGGCAGAGGTCTAGCCGGAAGGATATAGGCTTCGGATACCCGGGCTGAGCCACCTGCTCTAGCCTAGGGACGTTCCCAAGTCTGTGCGCCAAATTACTCTAATTGAAAGGGTGCTCTCTTGAGAGACTCAGATCCCAAGTATCTGACTCTCTCCTGGCGACCCTAAAACAAAAGCAAGACATGCTAGCGCAGTGCTGAGTGGACTAGGCAAGGGCCCTCACACAACACAACACTAGACACACAGGGACACAGACAAGAAAATGCCCCCAGACTCCCACGGGTATCCTAGTAAAGTCGTGCGGGTCCACAGGCCTCGCACCAGCAGACTTTACTTAAAGGATCACAAAAAGCCTCCCCTCCGGTCTAGCCACTGCTCACCTGCCACAAGAACACACTAGCAAGCATGAAACCACCAAATATGAGACAACAAAAAAGATTCCTAGGTCTCATTAACAATTACATCTCTGCATAAGGCCCAAAATCCTATCTAATTATCTGAGAGCTCGTCGTTAATACAATAATAGATATAAGGTCTATCAAGGGGATGGGATAATTAAATAGATTGGTGAAGTAGTGGAAGGAAGGTATACAAAGTAAGAGAGAAAGTTTCTAAGTGGGGTTGAGAGGGATAGATATCAAGGGGGTCCGAAGGGTACGACAGTGAGGTGAGCTCTGAGTCTTGAATCTGTCTGGACCCCACCCTAGGCATGCGAAATACATCCTATGCTTGGCAACACTCAACACAGTTGCCGGGTCAAAATCATCTACCCCTTGCGTGAGTCGAAACTAAGCCTAACGTTGCGATCAAATTGACAACATCAGGCTCGTCCCAAGCTAGACTCTCCGTGCGAAGCAACGTCCCCCAGCCGGTCTCTCTCTCCCGCTCGTCTCCTCCCACTCTCACTAAACTTACATCTTATATATTATAATGAAACAATCAACTATCGAGAATAAAATATACTAAGATGCGTTGGTTAAGAATAAGGGCAGCTTCAAGCTGTGAAACAACATAAGAATATCCCAGACATTAGTTACATTATCGTAGGATATATACTAAGGAAAAGCCGGCCGGCCGGCTGCCGCCAGCCGGTTTCTAAACGGCTGGGCAGCCGACACTTGCGCCTGCCCGCACGTGGCTACTATGCAGGAGTGTCACACCTCCCCCAAGATATAAGACCCTTGACTAAGTTCTTCATATCTAACAGAAAGCTTCTCATAGTACCACCTACTTTTGCGACACAAGGCACTATATATAAAAAAAACTAAAGAATGTTGCGCTCCACCGAGCAAGTTCAACTAACTTAGCGACAATGAGCGAAAACATTCAACTTAGATACTGCTACAACATCTTATACAAAATTCTACACGTTATAAAAATAAAGAGTTTTTATAAGGTTTTTTGCTTTTTTAATTTTTTTTTTCGGCTGAACTACAGTGACAGCCTATTTTCCTCCACACTCAACCCTCAATCCTGTAGCAGTCTAACCAACATCATCCACCCTTGATAGACAATCCGCTATCACGTTATCAGAACCGGCAATATGGCGTATGTCCAAATTATACTCCTGAAGCATGAGTGACCACCTGGTCAGCCTCATATTCCGGTTATGAAACTGATTCAAGAATTTCAGAGGGTGATGATCGGTATAAACCACTACGACTGGTCCGAATGCAGGAACACATACATCAAAGTGCCTGAGCGCCAGCACTATCGCCAGGAGTTCTTTTTCAATTACAGAGTAATTCCTTTGTGCACTATTGAATTTGTTACTGTAAAAACTCACTGGATGTTCGATACCTTCATCATCTGTCTGTAACAAGACAGCCCCAGCCCCTACGCCACTGGCATCAGTCGCCAGCTGAAAAGGTCTGCTGAAGTCCGGGGCCCTGAGTATGGGGTGGGTACATAACAGGTGTTTCACCAAGGAAAACGCCTCTGCACACTCAGGAGACCACCGGAACTTCTTGTCCTTAGATAATAAGTCAGTTAAAGGTGCAAGTACAGTCGAATAGCCTTTGATGAAGCGACGATAATAGCTATCATACCTAGAAACCGCATGATTTGTTTCTTAGTCGTAGGCTGGGGAAACTGATCGATGGCTTTGATCTTTGTCTGTGGAGGGCACACCTGACCCATCCCCACCTCGAACCCCAGGTACAAAACTGTGGCTTTGACAAAATCGCACTTACCCAGGTTTACCACCAAGCCTGCTTCATTCAGTTTATTAAAAAGCTGTCCGATGTGAGCACAGTGACTGTTAAAATCATCGTCGTAAATTATGACATCATCTAGGTACACCGTCCAGTTGGGAATGTCAGCTACAATGTCGTTCATTAATTTCTGAAACGTTGCAGGGGCATTTTTCAACCCGTATGGCATAACATGGCAACGATATGTGGCACCGTCCACCACAAACCCACACACCTCTCGCGCTCGCTCAGACAAGGGCAATTGCCAATAACCCTTAACAAGGTCTATCTTAGTGAGGAACTTGGCTTTTCCTATCTTATCCACACTGTCATCCACGCGAGGGAGAGGGTAGGCATTTGTGGGGGTTAAACCATTCAACCTGTGGAAATCTATACAAAACCGCACCTTGCCATCTGGTTTTGGCTGCAGTGTATCGGGGGAAGTCCACCTTACTGCACCCTCAGAAATCAGCCCACGTTTCAGCATATAATCCAGCTCTTCCCTAAGTGCTGGTAATTTAATAGGGGGAACACGGTATGGCACTGATTTAAAGGGCGGGTGGTCCCCAACATCGACATCGTGCACCGCTTGAGTAGTGAGGCCAGGATGCTCCGCGAAAACAGGTGGGTTTGAATCAAACAAGTGCTGCACAGTTACACGCTGTTGCTCAGGCAGGTGCAATATCAACTTGTGAGCCACTTGTCTAGAATTCCCCGCCCTCTGATCCGCGGAAACATGACAATCCCAATTATCCTCCCCCGCAGCTTGACTGTCCCTTCCTCCTTCTCCACCACGATCGCTGCAGATCAACACCGGGACAGTGAGAGGCTCGGAGGGGCGCCTCACATACTCTTTCATCAGATTTACATGGCAAAGTTGGTTCTTTTTCTTACGATCAGGAGTAGCTACTAAATAGTCAAGATCAGAAACCTTCCTTACAACCCGATACGGACCAGAATACTTGGCAGACAAGGGATGTCCCACCAGAGGCAGTAGTATCAGTACCTCCTGATCTACTTCAAACTCCCTCAGCTTCACCTTCTGGTCGTATCTGTCCTTCATCTGAGCTTGTGAACTCTTAAGGTTCCGACCTGCTACCTCCAAGCTCTTTAGCATTCTCTCACGGCTTTCATCTACATACTTTAGAAGCGAGCATGGCTTTGTGACTCCCTCCCAGATCTCCTTGACTATGTGGAGGGGCCCCCTGACCCTGTGTCCAAAAACCAACTCGTTCGGGCTAAATCCCAAGCTCTCCCCAGGTACTTCTCTCGCAGCAAATAAAACGTATGGGAGACCTAGATCCCAGTCCTTCCCATTCTCCATGCAATAACACCTGTACATACTCTTGAGAGTCGAGTGCCACCTTTCCAAAACTCCCTGACTCTCGGGATGGTAGGCAGATGACACCACAGACACTATCCCATGTTGCTGCATGGTCTGCTTAAACAGAGCAGAAGTAAAATTGGATCCCTGATCAGACTGGATCTCCTGAGGGTAGCCATAACGAGAGAAATAGACAAGTAGGTTTTTGACAACAGTCTTAGCCATCCCGTTGCGCATGGGGTAAGCATCTGGATACCGTGTTGCTACATCCATTACAGTTAGTACAAATTTATTGCCGGCACTAGTGGGGGGCAATGGGCCAACCATATCGATAACTACTTTGCTGAAGGGCGGCCCAATGACTGGGATGGGTTGTAACCGGGCTCTCGGAATGACCTGATTGGGTTTCCCAACAACTTGACAAGTGTGACACTGTGACACCCATGACACGACACTCGCCTTTAACCCAGGCCACCAGAAAAGCTTGCTCAGAGCTGCCTCCGTCTTACGTGCCCCCAGGTGCCCTGCCAAAGGCACATCATGAGCTAATCTCAATAAGCTCTCACGGCACACCCTCGGTACTACTAACTGGTCCACTAATCCTGACCCGCCATCCCACTTTTTCTTGGGATCCTGATGTCTCCGATACAAGATCCCCTCAGACAAAAAAAAATCACCAGGCTGCGCATCCCCATCGCTCTCCAGTTCGATAGCACCATTACCACACGCCCTGACTTCAGGATCTTCCAGCTGCAAGGAACATATATCAGCAGGTGCGAGATTATCCAAGTTAATCTTAAATAATTTATTTCCACCTCCAATGTCCCGCTGAGCCAACCTTTCCTCACGCTGCGCATAGCGATGCTGTCGCAGAGTCTCTTCCTGCCCTGCACCTGCACTAGCGGTGACAGGCCCCGGGGCCTCTCCAGACTCTAACATAGGTGCCAATAATGAGTCACCAAGAAACACTGCCGGCTCAAAACTCTCCAATTGACCAAAACTTCCCGTTTTCTTGTGACCTTTCCTCCGCGGTTTGATAGACTGAGGTGGTGGCTGCAAGGCTCCGGATGTCTGAGAACGCGTCACAACACACGCCATGGTTTGTACGCTACACTTCTCAACCCACTCCTGTTCCTCCCTACTAACGTCGGCCGCCTTCTCGGCAACGACCAAGGGTGAAACCTTAGAAGCAGGCACCGCAAAGTCGTTGCCGAGGAGGAGGTCGACGCCCCCAACAGGCAAGTTCTCTACAATTCCGACATCCAGCTCCTTCGCCACACCACCCACCTCCAGCTCCATCCGCACCAGCGGGTAGGACTTCGTAGCATTGATCCCCTGAACTACCACCACCCAAGCAGCGTTAATCGGTCTACCAGTAAAGTTCCTTAACAAGGTCTGAGAAGCCCCAGTATCACGCAATAGCTTAACTCCTCGCCTTTTGCCAGCCCACCTCACAAAACCATGCCCTCTATGACCCCCAAAGATGTCGCGGACAGGGTTCGAGCCTTCCGGACTCTTGAACACAGGCTGTGTCCCAACCTCTGACGAACTACCCTTGGCAAACTCAAGAAGATATAGGCGACACCCCTATGCTGCGGGCCAATGACGCAACCTTGTTTGGTGGCTTGTTCGGACAAGCATTTGCAAAGTGACCCTCCTTGTGACATGCAAAGCACTCTTTACTCTTTGGTTTCCCTTGGGAGTGGGAGGAACCATTAGACTTCTTATACGGGACGGTATTTGGTTTATGTTCAGTTTTATTGTCAGTGCTACATGGTTTTGTGTATTTATGTGTATCAAAATTCTTGGGAGGGGGAGGGGTACGATCCTTTGCACCCGACTCACTCCTAGCTGCTGCTTCGCACCCTCGAATTAATGACAGTCGGTGGTCAGCCATTTCTGCTGCCTCCTGGAGAGTTCTAGGATTTTTTTCCTTTATATTTAATGTTAAGTCCCCGCCTGTGCACTTAAAGAACTGCTCCAAGAGAACCAGCTCACTCAACTCCTCAAAAGTAGCTGCCCTCTCGGAACGCAGCCAATTTCGTAGTGCATCAGACAAGTCCCGGGCGTGTTGTAGGAAGGTACTATCCTTGCCCTTAGTAACACCCCGAAACTTCAAGCGGTAAGTTTCTGGTTGTAACTCATAGGCCCGTAGCACAGCCTTCTTTCTTTAGCTCATCATAAACTACACAGGACTCTAAAGGTAGTGCATCATACGCTTTTAGCCCCTTTCCTAGGAGTCTTGATGAAACTAATGCTGCCCACTTTTCCTGAGGCCACTGGTGTTCCTGACACTTCTTCTCAAATCGCATAAAAAACTCAGTCACACATGATTCATCGAACACAGGAACTAGTTTAAGCAGGTGCGACAATGATTGGTCCCGATGTCTGTTACCTCCCCCAATATTTCGCCCTGTTACCTCCACTCGAGATCTCTCCAGCTCCCTGTCAGCCCGATACCTAGTAGACTCTGCCTGCAGTTCAGCCTCTCGTATAGCTGTTCTCTCTGCGGCCTCAGCCTGAGCTCTAGCCTGTCTCTCGGCAGCCTCAACCTTGGCCATCTCAAGCCGAAACAACAAATCTGGAGTCAACCCTTGAGGAGGGGAAGGTGCATTTAATGGAGAGGGTCCCTGTGATTGAATTCCACACTGCCATTGACCATCAACTTGGGGGTATGTACTAAATTCAGGCACCCTGACATTTGATATGGGGGTAGAGTGGAGGGGGGGCTGTGGACCGGGGCCCCCAGTCGCCTCTCCACCCAGGTCTCTCCCTTCTAAACCCAATATCAAAGTCCTCAGCTGATATTTCCTCATGCCACTTAAACCCTGGTGACCCTGAAGACCTGCCACACACTTTAAGCCATACTTATTCAGCTTTAACACCCTGGCAGCGGTAAGGGGCACCTCTAAAAATCTTCTAGCACCCTCCTCGCTATCGACTAGCCACTCCACAGGTCTTTCTCCCTCCGAGCCCGTATCGTGACCTGACCCACCACTGTGTTCTGATGTATTAGACATGTTTGTGTACTTCAGTAATTATCACGGTTATAGAATGTGCCATATCTCCTATGCAAGTATGTATATACTAATGTTATTTAAAGGCTTTAATGTGTTATATTGGTTGCTCCAAAAAAAAAATCTATGTCCACTGTATTCCTCTAATCATAAGGAATCTCAAAACAAATTACCACTATATTCCTCTGTTGAGTAAATCCTATGCAAGGTCGCCATTTGTTACGTCCTGGGATATATAAACACTGGGCTCTTTCTATTGGACTAGGTATGCGGCAACAAGCAACAACGGAAAACGCTAGATCCAACCCTTATCTATAAACCCAGGCAACAAACCACACTAAACCGTCAAGAGTCCTGCCTGGACAACAAGGTATCCTATGACTCGGTTACAGGGTGCACGCACTATAGACTGCTGATAGTCAAGCAGGCTATATAAAAGATCACACAATTAAGTTGACTTAAAGCTTCAAGGAAAAGATAGGTAACGGAATTAAATTGCAGAAACAATTTAATAACAAACTAGAAGAAAGTACATTTAACGTTACATTAATTAATACAACTAATCACCCATGCGTGAAAGAAGGTGAAAGCAAACAGTCCTCAAAACATCGTACAGGTAGACAAGATGCAGGTTTCTAAACTGCATGCGGCTACTGTAGGATCTGATGCTTAGCAAAGAAAGTAAGTTACGGATTTAGAGAACTCTTAACTCATAAGCAGGAATAAATACTAGTGATAGGCCATACAGTGTATAATGGCATAGGTATAATTAAATAAAGGCAGCAACTCGCAACATAACCACATACAGGTGTGCTTCTCACTCTTAGTCAGGCAAGCCTGCTCGGACAGAGTCTCTAAGCCACACCCTGACTCACAATGCTCACAACAATGGTAAACTGTGGTACAATAACAAGCATGCAGAAATAATAAACCCCTAGCTGTTAATCTGCCAGGTGGCAGAGGTCTAGCCGGAAGGATATAGGCTTCGGATACCCGGGCTGAGCCACCTGCTCTAGCCTAGGGACATTCCCAAGTCTGTGCGCCAAATTACTCTAATTGAAAGGGTGCTCTCTTGAGAGACTCAGATCCCAAGTATCTGACTCTCTCCTGGCGACCCTAAAACAAAAGCAAGACGTGCTAGCGCAGTGCTGAGTGGACTAGGCAAGGGCCCTCACACAACACAACACTAGACACACAGGGACACAGACAAGAAAATGCCCCCAGACTCCCACGGGTATCCTAGTAAAGTCGTGCGGGTCCACAGGCCTCGCACCAGCAGACTTTACTTAAAGGATCACAAAAAGCCTCCCCTCCGGTCTAGCCACTGCTCACCTGCCACAAGAACACACTAGCAAGCATGAAACCACCAAATATGAGACAACAAAAAAGATTCCTAGGTCTCATTAACAATTACATCTCTGCATAAAGCCCAAAATCCTATCTAGCTATCTGAGAGCTCGTCGTTAATACAATAATAGATATAAGGTCTATCAAGGGGATGGGATAATTAAATAGATTGGTGAAGTAGTGGAAGGAAGGTATACAAAGTAAGAGAGAAAGTTTCTAAGTGGGGTTGAGAGGGATAGATATCAAGGGGGTCCGAAGGGTACGACAGTGAGGTGAGCTCTGAGTCTTGAATCTGTCTGGACCCCACCCTAGGCATGCGAAATACATCCTATGCTTGGCAACACTCAACACAGTTGCTGGGTCAAAATCCTCTACCCCTTGTGTGAGTCGAAACTAAGCCTAACGTTGCGATCAAATTGACAACATCAGGCTCGTCCCAAGCTAAACTCTCCGCACGAAGCAACGTCCCCCAGCCGGTCTCTCTCTCCCGCTCGTCTCCTCCCACTCTCACTAAACTTACATCTTATATATTATAATGAAACAATCAACTATCGAGAATAAAATTTACTAAGATGCGTTGGTTAAGAATAAGGGCAGCTTCAAGCTGTGAAACAACATAAGAATATCCCAGACATTAGTTACATTATCGTAGGATATATACTAAGGAAAAGCCGGCGGTTTCTAAACGGCTGGGCAGCCGACACTCGCGGATGCCCGCACGTGGCTACTATGCAGGAGCGTCTCCCGAATGGAGAATGACCATTGAGCAGGAGTTAGTAAGATATGAAAGATCATCAGTAGAGCGACCCTTAACACCTTACGAGCGGCCTATGCGGTTTATTTATGTGTACCGCCCAGCGGGGTGTTTTTAGCCAAAATAGGGCTGTTTACGTGATCATTTTCATGCCTAAATAAGACCCAGAACGTAAAACAAGTATCTATCCCTGAAAGGGCATAAACAGAGCTTTCGAATGACACCATAACGATCCTTGTATGATGGATAGTTTTCTTGCAATAACCGTTCAACGCGAGTGCAAAAAGCAGGTAATTCGGTACTTTCGGTACATAATTGAGTATGTAGCGAGTGAGAGAGGGAGGAGGGAGCTGAGATTTGTGTCAGTAGGTCCGCCGCGGTGGTCTGGAGCAGTCATACGCTCGCTAGCCTCCTGCCACCACTTGTCTCTCTCTCTCAGCCACATTACGTGCTGAAATTGCCACTCGACCTATGTCGAGCGCCGCCACATAGTCCAGCTTTATTTAACTCGACTTAAGTGGTGAGCCTCTTTTTAAGGGTTAAGAAAGGCATACTGGCGATCTGAGAGTAGGTTATGGGAAAATAAATGCTTACGAAATTTTTAGGTAAGAATAGTTTCAAAAACTTTAAAGATGCAAGAAATTAGAGCAATTGGATGATAGTTGGAGGGTTGAGAGCGGTCACCCTTCTTCGGGCCAGGTTATTTCACCCGACAAGTGCGGGAAGACTCTTATGAGTTTTACTGGGCGACTGCGGGAAGACTCTTATGATCCTAGGCTTAACAAAACCCATTTAAAACACACCAATACCACTTATTTTTTGTTTTGTTTTTTTATTTTTTTTTAGCCCCACGGCCATGCCACATATCACTCCTCCACATCCCCTCCTTTCCCACCCCTCCTTCAATTATCACCTATTTTCCCTGTTATTCCCTTATTCGTCGGTATATTTTTGTGTAAACATAACCAAACCGATCATATGGTGTGGTCATGAGTGTGTCTAAGCGTGTGAAATAGCGAAGGTACGGAGAGAGACTTCAGTGTATCTCCAAAGCTCGAGAGGGGAGGATGTGTTGCAGGCTGGCTCACACTTGATGAATGAATGAACTCTCGCTTTCATTTCACGATTTTGACCAGCTAAACACTGTTTCCACTTGTTTTATTGTTGTAATATGTCTTCATATTAAACGTAAAATAGGCGCATATGGATAAGTATTAATGATATTTATGGTAAAATAACGATTTTAGTGATGGAAACAGTTAAATAGGTCCGCACCACCGCTAGGTGTTCACTACATATAGTGTGCACTTCTTAGGTTAAATGAGAGCAACCTTCCAGCAAGAAGGGAAGATGTTAGAGGAGAGACAGCAACAGAAGAGTTTGCCTAGGCAGGGAGTCAGCACAGAACCACAATTTTTGAGTACAACAGGAGGAACACCATCTGGGCCGTACGCCTTCTTAATATTTAGCCCAGAGAAGGTGGAAAGTACGTCCTTGGAAGAGATTATGATGTTAGGCATATGTAGGAGAGATGGGAGTGGAGATGGAGGACTAGCACTGGAATCATCCAAAATGGAAATTTTAGTGAAAGTGTTTAGAAAGAGTTCAGCTTTGTCAGAGGAAGAAGTGACGGTAGTGCCGCCAGAGTGGACAAGAGGAGGGAAAGAAGAAGAAGAAAAATTGTTTGAAAGTTTTTGGTTAGATGCCAGAAGGCTTTGGAAGAGCTATAGTTGGATAGTTCAGTGCATTTATTATTGATGAAAGCATGTTTGGCGAGGCGAAGAACAGATTTGGCTTGATTCCGGGCAGAAACAGAGGAAGTATGAGATTCTTGAGTTTTAAGGCGATGGTACCATTTGAATACTTCCTCTTTATTGCGGGGACCAGTAGAGCAAGCGTGAGTAAACCAAGATTTTTTTGCATTTGACGGAGAAAAAGAAAATGCAATGTATGCTTCCATTCTCGAGAGGATTATCTCGGTAATGCGTTCAGCACTCTTCGAGGGTCCCCGGCCAAAGTAACAAAAGTCATTCCATGGAAAATCAAAGAAGTACTGCCGAAGAGCGTCCCAGTCGGCAGCGCCAAAGTGCCACAAACGCCGCCGTCTGGGAGGATTGGGTGGCCGTACAGGAGAGATAGGAGAGGTGACAGAGATTAGTTTATGGTCGAAGGAGCCCAAAGGAGAGATTTTTGTTATAGTATAAGTAGAAGGGATAGAGGTTAGAAATAATTCAAGAATGTTGAGCTGATCTCCGAATCGATCCGAGATATGGGTGGGTTGCTGAACCAACTGCTCTACGTCATTTAGGATAGAAAAGATGTAGGCTTGTTCACCAGGTTGGTTAGTAGAATGAGAGGAGAGCCAATGGCGGTGGTGAACGTTGAACAGGTCAGGTCACTAGTTGGACTGAGGTGTTGAGAATTTAATCTATAGTTAATGCAACTACGAGCTGAGTCTCAAAATTAGTTCAGAATAACTGGGGGCATATGAATAAGCAAATTAAATTACACAAAAGTAGACTCGCAGAATAATAAACTAAGCGTGATTATTTTATCTCTTATATTCACGTTAAGTGATCGTATGTAATTATAACGAATCAAGCTTAGGAATTCAGATATAAATATAATGAATATGAATCAGGAAGGTGCTAAATAAATCACTACAATGTGATTTAGAGAACTGACTAAATCGAATAAACAGTTAATCAAGAATAGCTCTGAGAACGCTATTATAATTGAAGCGTAAGAGTAGAATAAACTGATCTATAAATAAATCATAAGAACTGGGCGCATACGACGAAGTTATGCTAAATAATACTTACAGCAGTATTAATAGAAGTTCTAAACAAGTTAACAGAGACTTTAGATTACATACACTAATATACGAAGTGTAAGGAAATTATGTTGAATTAAGTAGTTGAAACTATGCAATACTAGAATTCCTTAGCATGAAGGATCAGAATTACTTACATCAGTAATCACATGAACGCTAATACGAGTTCATAAAATAATTACAAAGGTGGGTTATATTACTGAGTTTTAGATGGGAAAGGGAGAAGTGAATTAATTCTCACGGGGACAAGTACATTCGTTATGCGATTGGGCGTAGGTCCTAGGTAATAATGTTTGCAGAAGGAAACCAGTTCACTAAATACACTGCGACTTCAACTTACATAATACAGCACAGAATACATATATATGGAAAATCTGTGAACGCGGGGGCAAGGTAACTGATGAAATATAATTATGTACGTATGCGTATGATTATTATGGCAAGTTAATTAATGAATAAGTTTAGTGTTATATCACAATTATAACTCAAGTGGTAGACTAGGTTCTGAAGGATTAACACTTATGAAAACTGAATGATCTTGGGCACAGATCACATACTTGCTTAACACAGCACGGTTCACATATTTTACCTTATTACCTCAACAACAATAACACAACATAAGATACACAGGGACACTTAGGGTATTTGGAGGACAGGGGTCGAGAGTACAAGTCTGGCCAACGTTGATCGTGGGTCCGTGGAGCAACACTTCAGGAGTTTAGGGCGTTGCTCGAGCAGGGGTCCAGAGGTCCAGACTTCAGCTAGGCAGGGCGTTGCTCGAGCAGGGGTCCAGAGGTCCAGACTTCAGCTAGGCAGGGCGTCCTCAGGTAGGACTTCAGGAATACCTCAGACAGGTACTCTCCGGGGGGGGGGGGGGGGGGGGGGGCAGACTGGGACAAGCCAATGCTTTTAATTAGTTACTCTGAGCCCGAAGGTTTTAGAATAGTATTGAGATGTGGATTTGTGACGCATGTCCACGTGTGAGCATGCTGTACAGAACGCCTAGTCATGCCCCACTCTCGCTAGGATCGTCAGGGCAGGAACTTTGGCTGTAGTCTATGTAGAGTTTCCTAACTTAGTTCATGTGAGCCGTTGTACTATAAGTATTATGAATATGTATTTTGTTTTCATCTGAGTCAACGAGTTCTATTTTATATCATTAGTTATAAGTATTGTGTGTAAAACTTATTTGTAATGATGGGAAGAGAAACAGTCACAGTTGGGGGTCAATGGGTGCGCCAGGCGGGAGGTGGGCCTAACTCACTCCCATTCCTCCCTCCCTCAGTGCTAGGGGAGCCTTTGTCTATCCCAGAGGAGAGAGAGAAATTACGTAATGGTTGTCAGTGGGCGGTCCTTAGTAGTTCACTTTGGGCTCACTAGAGGGCCGGGTATAAAAAGGGAAGTCTAGCAATTTTTTCATCAGAACTCATTAGGCAGAGCGACTTCTCATTTCCCTTGCTAACTATATATTCTTCTGACTGATGGGAACTTTCTCTACTACCTTACATTCTTATCTCCTCTTTTCCCTGCCTTTTTTAACTTCCATGGTCCCGTTGGTGCAGAGCTAGTCAGCCAACGTATTATCGCTTGAGTTCTCACGAGATACTTGCCTATTAGATAGCCTATTTTGGAAGGGTTAACTTAGAATAGGATTGATTTATGTTTGTTGCACTTGTATATGCATTTCCCTGTGTGTTATTATTATTATTCCTGTTTTCTGCTAGTCTAGGTAATGCTAGACTGGGGTGAGGCTTTTCTGTGTTAGGAGTTGTTGTTTGATGCAGTGGTTAAGCGATAAACCTGCATACTCGTTTCGGTTCAGTGAAGCCTAGGTTGTCTTCGCGGCTGACTGTGTTGAGTTAATAATTTACAGTGCGTGAGGGCAAGAGCCTAACCACCCTGTATTTTATTAACAGTTTGTTTTTACTTTGTCAAGGAGCCGGGAGAAAACCAGATACAAGGGATCTGCATTTCTCAAAGTGCACTTGTTAGTTTTAACGTAATACTTTAAACAGTCGTGAGGACTTCGCTAGGCTACAAGCCGTTTTTGCTCAGTCACTGCTACCTTTTGCCCACAGTACCCCAGCTAGACTTTACTCGATTAGTAGATACAGAATAGTATTGAAGCTTTCCTTATGTATGATATTGTTTATGCACTATTGATTTCATGTGTTGCAAGCTTGGCTACTTTAGTGATTAGTGGCCCACGAGCACAATCCGAGTAGGCTATTGCCGTTGCATTTGCGGAGTACTTCTTTTTAATGTTATCCATTTACTATTGCATATTCTTTTAATTATTCTTATGCCAATTTAAACCTTTAATAGTATTTAATTGCCAGTGTTTTTGCTTATTGAATTACTGTTCAAAATCCGATACGTACTTCTTACGAGCATCCGAGAAGCATCTAACTTTTTTCAGAAGATTACTTGCTTGATGCTTAAGGAATATTAATTAACGTAACGTAATAGTGCCGATCCGAAGTAGAGGGTGGAGGACTTCTTAAGTTCATAGTCAAGGGTGGATTACTTCGGCTTCGGCCAACACTATTCTTTGGTGTTGTTGTTTCTTACTTCATTGTTTGATTGTTGACCAGACTAGATAATTCCTGTCTCTTTATTAGTCTGTTGTTGAACACTAGTACCGAGTTCTTGTATACCCCGTTATAGCAGATTGAACTCTGGAGGGTATTGGTGTTTTTTGTTCGGCTGGCAGTACTCAGGGGTTGGGATCGTGTGTTTCCGTTGTGGCAGCGAGCCGTATTCGAGTCCTGATTGAGAGCCCTTGTCTACCCGAGTGCCAGTTCGTAACAGATTGCATACCCCTCTCTAATTTTCTAGAAGCAATATGCGGCATTATATTTTGACTCTCGGTTACCCGGTCTCGAAGTCACAAGGTTAGGGAGAAATGGTTGTGTGGTTATTGTGAGGTACATACTTAACCTAGACTTGGAAGTTTGGTATTGGCATAATGGTATACTTCCAAGGTATAATCATACATAGTTAATGGTCATTTACTTAGCCTAATGATTGAGAAATCTCTCGTAAACTGGGATAGGCCTGTATTCCTAGTTCAATATGAATCTTCTTATATCTTGCTGGTTAGATCTCGTTACCTGGAGATTCTTGTATCTATGTTTCCGTTGTCTTCCGGGTTGTCTTTCAGTTTGGTAGGTCTCGGGGTGTTCATGTTGCATTAGCATAAACATATTTTCGTTGTAATGCAAATCTGGAGAAACAGGGAATGTTGTGTGTTGGATCATCGACTTCATTTGAAAAGTGGGAGGTAATTGATTGACACAGGTGAGTGGTGATTGGCTGAGGTTTCCCATTCTAGGATAGCTAATATAGTGTAGCTAAATAGGTATCCAGACATTATAGGACTTGTATCACATGATTATAACTAAACAAAAGTATGTATAACTAATAATTTACCAACTACCACACACACAAGCACATACTAAGCATTTACCATATAATTCCTCATAGCATATAAATTCTTATTCCTTTTTCTTTTTCCTGGATTAACCCACTGAGCCCCAGCTAGTTATTAATAAATGTACCACCAGGGACCAGCCGGTTTTGAATTTTTTTTTTTTTCCAGAAACAATAGCGAATGGGTTAGGAATGAAGGAAAAACCACGAAAAACCGATCAAAAAGCTCAAAAAATGGTCCTACGGAGCCCCCGAAAACGGATTTTACAAGAGTAAAAAATTGAAGGCAATTTCCCCCCAAAAACAAGTTTTTGCGTGCTCACGCGCACGCGGTTGGACTTTGAGAGTTTTCAACCATCGGCATAGGTGTGTGGGATACTTACACAGTTCCCATACAAATCTGAGCCCTCTAGGTGCCATAGGACCGAAGTAATTGGGACCGGAGTAACACTGACGCAACTGTTGCGTCGCTGGGGTTTAGCGTTACATACATTGCTGACATAAACGCTGCGTCGCTGGGGCTTAGTGGGTTAAGGGATTAGGGAACAGGCCCTATTTATCCTTTGAAGATAATGATGCATTTTGGTAGTTAATTTTGGCTATCATTAGACAATTTTATACAGTTTAGGAAGGATCTGTGGGAATTATAAGGTACCGGTATAAAGACTGTCTCAATTAACCCTCTGAAAACATGTACCCTTCCTATTTTGAATACAACCTGTTATGCCACACTTTTATAGAAGCGAGGTATATTCGCACTTCCCAGCTCTGGGAATCGTGCAGTATCTTCAACTTAGGATGCTCTCGACTGGGCGAGGAGTGATATTAACTCTATATATACCAAACAATTGACAAGCACAACAGAAACACAATGGTAGGTAGACATGAACTCTAACGATATTTCGGAGGTTTGAGCCATTTTGAGCAATATTCTAGAGATTGCGGCATAATTCTAGCGATCTTTGGCATTTATTACTATGTAGCAGCCTTCTAGCGACTTCGAGGACGGATCAAGTGTTTGGATTTGGTAAAGGCGGAATCCCACTAGGCGAATTTGCGACGGCGAATGCCAGGTGAACAAATTATTTTGTCTGTGTTCTGTATTTGTCTGACTATTCTCCGCAAATCGCTGAACGCGCATAGTTGTCGCACAAACCTCGCCAAAGTTCTCGTAGAGTCTCCTCAGATCGCCGTTAAATTTTAGAATGTTTAAA
Organism: Paralithodes platypus; assembly: GCA_032716605.1. NCBI lineage: Eukaryota > Metazoa > Arthropoda > Malacostraca > Decapoda > Lithodidae > Paralithodes > Paralithodes platypus. Next base: position 39,148,519 of record CM064577.1, on the reverse strand, counting down.
AATCGAGGCGAATTGAAATTTGAGGCGATAATCGTGTGGCACACGCCTCGTCGTGTCTCACGGCATTCGTCTTGGCTCGCACGAGAATCGCACAGTTCTTCTGATTTGCCACTGCCGGTGAATGGGGCGAATTTCAATTATTGGCAACGCTGTTTTGGAGCGAATAGGGCGATAACCCTACGACAGTAGTTCAAATGCACCGAATGTGTCGACGAATTATTATTGCCAATGCCATGCAATATGTGGTGCCTGATGGCGAAATGAGGGGATAGGTGGGTTTTTCTGTATGAATGGACTCTTTTGCCATTCTTATCTCAGGCAGCCCGCGCTTCCCTACCCCATATACAGTATATGCTCGAGCGAGGTCACAGTGGGAAGCTCCCTGAAAAATTCATCACCCTACGTGCGTGCGTGGCAGTGATTATCATGCATTATATGACAAAAATTAAAATAAACATTGTAGAATCATTCAAATTTCGCGCAATTTTTCTATGGCGTATTGTACAATCATCACCTACAACTTATAGTGTTCGCTTTCTCATACTGAAGAATACAATGTACTGAAAAGTATAATTTATATAACATTTGTATATACGTTTGTGGCGCAATATTCGACATAAAATTATGTCGATTCAGGGAAAATATCCGAGTAGCAGCAAATGTGACCGCGGTAGACAGGTGCCGTACTGTTATAAAGGCTTATCCCTCAATACCTTCACTTGACTCCCATGCTCAGGGGCGGACTGGGCTGTCAAAGCAGCCTGGGCATTTTAGATGTTAGCAGCCCCATGAGAATGGTGTGGGTGGCGAGCGAAGTGAGACGTTGCAGCTGGGGGGTCTGTTTTTTTTTTTTTAGAAAATTAGCATCTTTAAATGGCAATTTAATTAAAGCCTATCAAAAACTAAAAAAATCGCAATATATATAATAATCAAGAGTGAAAATGGTGTAGCCTACAACAGATACAATAATCTTGGGTTAAAAAAAAAATATATATATATATATAGATCATTTAGGAAATAAATGAACAAGATTTGCTTTTAGGTGTAGGCCTATAGCTAAACGGTAATGATCCTGGATTGAAATTTAGAATTCATATTCAGATAGATTGCATTACACAAAAATACCTATTTTTAAATTACCACAAAGGAATCTAAAAACAAAAATACAAGTCTCAAATCATATTATTAATTTTGAGATATGGTAATTTTGCCAATAAACGTGATTAATATCAATATTATGTGGCTAAAGTGAGGAAATAAAAGCAACATGAGCTAAACAGAAAATTTACATATAAACACCATATGAGGAGGAGCACTTTATTGACAACGTTTCGAAGATAGCTTCTTCAGGTCACTAACCACCTGAAGAAGCTATCTGCGAAACGTTGTCAACACGGCTGCTCCTCCTCATATGGCGTTTATAGTCATTCTGTCAACTTTTCTAAGTTATTTCAGCAGTAAATGTATACTGTATATATACATCATACCAAATTTAATACATCGTCAGAAGCCTATGAAGCCCTTTGCTGGAGTCAGCAATAGCATATATTATCATCTATATTTGATTAATTTCACCACAACACCAAAAACCTCCAATGAAATAAATGAAAGCATATATGTGGTCCACCGGGATTCGAACCTGGGTTATCACACACAGATTTTTAGACACCTTAACCATTACACTACCACTGACAATTTGTATCCAACATTCTTCTGATCTTTACAGAGTTCCATAATAATGGAGACAGTAGCAGTGTTTTAAAATAGATAAAGGATAAATATCTAATTGGAGAAAAAAAATAAGAATACACTAATTAAAGAACTGACTTTATAAATAGGTTTGTGATCTAAAATATCTGTTCTAAATTATTTATCTTCATAAGTTGTGATCTAATGTTTGTGTTCTAAATTATTTATCTTCATAAGTAGTCTATGGCAGATACGGTAGCAAGTTATAGAAAAATTAAATATATAACAGCACAGCCAGTAGCTGGTTAGGAAAACAAAAAGTACAATGATATGTAATTCTGTCTTTGGGGCCTGGGGATTTACATGGATACTGTCTCAATATATCACTATACTTTCAGAATTTCATATAGGCCTAAATCTCAATGGTAGTGTAACCTGAATAATATATAATAATTGTCAAATAATGGCCTTGTTATGAACCCTGTGAGTACCGGTGAAAGGTAATATTTTGTCTAGACAATTTCATGCAGCTTTGAAAGGGTCTGTGGTTCAAATAAAGGACCGAGATAGGTTGAAGCTGTGTAATGGCTATAGGTCTTAAACTGAATAATATCTGATTTTTTTTTATATATTTATCTATCTATCTATTGCCAGATGCCTTATTCCCCTTAATGAAGGTGGCCATACACAGAATGCCCCCAAGCGGACCTATTCCCTGTAAGAGGGACATTCCGAGCCAGTTTACTGAAGGACTTACAGGATTGACCACTCAATTTAGGATCCGTCCGACTCCGAGAGCCTCTGTGTATCTTGTTAGCACTATTTGTCTACAGTGGTGTTTGACTAGTCCATCCACTAACCTGCCTTACCCTTAGGTAAGCAGTACAGATTTGTATCAGGTTATCTCCCCTAGACAGGTTGCCAACCAAGGCTGACGAGTCCCATCCACCCGGATTTTTATAAGGTTGTCTCCCCTAGATGGATTGCCGACCAATGCTAACGAGTCCCATCCACTTTTTTATATATACTGTATATATACCGGTAGGCCTATATATTATAATCAACAGGTACTTTATGGGTTACCCAGAAGTTAGCCTAGGCAGTATCGTAAACAATAAAATTAGCTGAAGTATTGTCTAAGTCTATTTTGCCTTGCCTTGACAATTCACATTAACCGATAATCCATGGAATTCGTATTAGTATCCAAAGTCACCAAACTGGACACAAGAGCGTATCAATATTCAATTTGGAAGAGATTACTAACGTTATAGGGACTAGGCCTATGATGCTTCCCACCATTGCGGCGTAGTCGAAACCAACTCAACGGTTGGTACAAAACAGGTTCGCTGAATAATGCTGATATATTATATAGGTAAATATGATAAAAACAAAAAAAAAATGCTTTTTTCTTATGCTCACAAAAAAAAAAAAAAAAGTATTGAGTGTTGACACATAAATTATACTTACTCACTCGAACTGGTACGCTCTCATCGCACGTTGTTTACAAAGTAATGCGCACGTGTCTGGCCCTGGCCCAGCCAAGTGTTACATCCGGCCTCTGTACCGGCCCAAAAACGGAAAAGAACCGGCCCTTCGGGCATTGCCCAAATGCCCAGCTGGCCAGTCCGCCCCAGCCCATGCGCAAAAGGGGAACGAAGCAGAGCAATATACAATGGAGTAGTACACTTAGAAGTTGGCAATATATGTTATTTGGAAATCTCAGAGGAAAGAAATATATATATGTAAATTTAGCTCAAATATTACTTGCGAGTCACGAAAAAATGACATAGTTACGCATAAAAACTACGTTTTCTTATAGTTATTTAGAGTAAACTAAATAAAGCAGTAATATTATGGCATACTATAGAATATTCTCTGTATGACATAATATACGTATGGTATGTCGACAGTGTGTCTGTATATTATATAGGTGGGAAGCCTGGGAAGTTGGAGGGAAGAGGGAGGGTGGGATAAGCATGTTAGATGGGGGATTTTAGGATTGCCATACGCAGCTATATCCTCTTGCACATGATGTATTATTATGTTCTCTCCACTAACCATCTTTACTCCTAAACTCGATTAATGAAATTAACAAACACATGTGGCAGTCCGGGAATTCGAACCTAGGATGCTCACACCGAAAATCAACACACTTATGCATTGCACCACGAAAACAGTTAAAAGAATACTGCACAAGCCTACGATTTATTATGCAGTTTCGAATCCTGCATACCAATCTAAGCATGTACAATATCCCAACTGCACTATCGGAGGCCATAGGTGAAATGAAATAGTAATTAATGGGGCACTTAACCCTAGGGAAGGCCTCTCGATAAACTACTACTGAACCTGAATGAATTATTATGTTCTCTCCACTAACCAACTTTACTCCTAAACTCGATTAATGAAATTAACAAACACATGTGGCAGTCCGGGGATTCGAACCTAGGATGCTCACACCGAAAATCAACACACTTATGCATTGCACCACGAAGACAGTTAAAAGAATACTGCACAAGCCTACGATTTATTATGCAGTTTCGAATCCTACATACCACTCTAAGCATGTACAATATCCCAACTGCACTATCGGATGCTATGCATAGGTGAAAGGAAATAGTAATTAGAATAATTAGATTATCTTCCTACAAGTAGGAATTTAGAAAACAATTTCAAGATAAAACATTATAGGGTGAAATTAGGTTGGGGTGGGGGGGTTAGTGATCTCATATGGGTGTTTATGCCCTCTTATGCTATGCGCCTATGTTGAAAGAAGCATTTTAGACACACAAAATATTGTGAAATTTGGGCTGGGGGGTCAAATTAAGGGACAACTTCCCCTTCTCTCTATATATTTTTATAACCTTACACCGTACCTCTCCCCTCTCTCTTATTAACCATTTCTGTACCAGAGACGTTTTTTGCATTTTATTTCAGCTACATTTAGACGATTATATTTAGCTTAGGAAGGAGTGATATATGGTACAGTGGCTAAGAGGACTAATTGAGATAGTCTGTAGCATTTTAATTGGTAGACGTACTTCCTAAGCAGATTAAAATCGTCATCGACGGGTGATACTGGCGAGCTACACTCACTCCGTATTTTAGCTACAGTGGTTTATTTTATTTATAAGATATATAGGTATGTATTATAGCTCAGCCTATAGAGTATTTATATGTTAATACTATGGTCTTATCACCACTTTACAGTAGTTTACACAAACACACCTTCACTAGTTGTCAGCTTCAGTAGGACTGAGGGACTCACTCACAGTTACCGCCGCTGTCTCAAGTTGGTATAAGCACCTGATCGCTTTACGTCCAGTACAGGTATTTAGCGGCCTCTTTATGGACCCCCTGAAGCCTGTCCTATGGACCCCAGGTTATGAATCCCTGTAACTAGAGTAATCGAGCTAATATTCTTATTATTTGGGAAGGGTCAACCAGGGAATAGATGTGGAAATTTACAGACCATTTTCTCTTGCCTATCTTTGAGTTACAGAGGTCAGGGTTCACGATTTCTGGCCTGTGGTTCATGCTTGCTATAGTCTGCTCATTTCCAGCTGATGGTAAATTGTCATGTCCACACCTTGATTACTCAGTTATGAATATTTTGTAGGGAATTATGTTGTTAATAATGAAAACCTGGTACTAATATGAAGCAGGGACAGAGTACTTACATATTTACCTTGAAGAAGATTATTTTAGATTACTTGAGCCAGTTTTCGGTGATTATTTTGTTTAACCCGTGGAGCCCCGGCTAGTTTTGTAATGTTTGCGCACTTAGGAATGAAGGAAAAACCACGAAAAACCGCTCAAAAAGCTTAAAAAATGGTCCTACAGAGCCCCCGAAAACGGATTTTATAAGAGTAAAAAATTGAAGGCAATTATCCCAAAAAAACAGGTTTTTGCGCGCTCGCGCGCACGCACGTGGACTTTGAGAGTTTTCAACCATCGGCACGGTTGCGTGGGATACGTACACAGTTCCCATACAAATCTGAGCCCTCTGAGTGGCTACGTTTAAACTTATAAACACGTGGTGTATATTTTCTAGAATATTATGGTAAAACTTATAAATCAGTAATATACGGGCCGTATATTACTGATTTATAAGTTTTTACCATAATTTTGATATTACCCCGGGAATTTAAGAAAAAATTACAAGTGTGTAGGGCTTTGAAGCTCAGGGAAAATGAGGGGTTAATATGTTTAATGAGTGAATATGTATAAACACTAATTGTCCACACCTATCATAGTAAATTAATACGGAAACTCACTTGAGCCAAGTTTTGTACTCACGAGACGTAATAAAGACATAAAGTACGATAAATGTGGGTCGATACTCACTCGAACGTCACCCGTTCCTCAGCGTAAACACACGACTGCAGGCTGACCGCTAGATATACCTAAAACTACCCAAGCATAACATAGGCCAATTGATTTACCCAAAGGTATGCAAATAACACAAAATCGAGGCAACATTTGGCTCGGGTTTTCGTATGTTTCAAGGGGGCCTAATGAGGGATCAGGATGGATACATGATGGGTTGAGGGCCACACCACCCCAGTACTCATTGTAATCATCATCTATGTTGCCTGTAGGGGGCATTAACTAGAGTGAAATATGATAATCCCGCGCGCGAGTTAGTATGAACGGTCCTCCGAAACCCGCCAGTTAGTCAACAAACCTGGGAGAAGAACACATGAAGTGGCGGATATATCACGGACTTTACTCTTACTGGCGCCTCTAACACAAAGTATTGTGCACATATTGGTAGGTAATGGACTAGTGCCAAGGATATACATTGTGTTTCACGGGTAGGAGTACCGGAAATTGAGTTCACCGGCAAAGACTGGTGGAAAATGGGAGGAGAGAGAAATTGAGGATAATACCGGTAAGAGGCAATTGAAGGTAAAGAGAAGGACGCAATCAGGGCCAGGTAATGTAGGAGGGGGCCGTGGGGGACGGGAGAATATCAGGGATTGTCAAGTTCTGTAATGAGACATCAAGAACTGAACAAAAAGTGTATCGTATATCTTTTGAAAATTGTCCATACTTAGTATACTCTATCCAGTATGAACAGTCTCGATGTTACGTAATCTGGGTTGATGTAGCGTTACGTATCTTTCCGTAGTCTTAAGTTGAATGCTTCCATAACCTTGGTCGAACGATCCATGATTGGGTAGAATATATTATTCTGTAGTTGTATATGGGAAAGTATTGTAGGATGATAATTCCCATATATATATATATTTGTATTATTTAAGAGTGTTCATAAGTATCTCATTGTAAAAAAGATGGGATACATTTTCCATATGTTATGCGCATGCGCGGCAGGTCACGACAGAGACAAACACAACGTGCTCTAGCTCACTCTCCAACCAACCTCCATCCCAGCTACACACGCTAAGCCTTCATATATCATATATTAGGCGTTTTCGCTTCACTTTCACCTCATATTTCATATAGTCACTACATCATCATCTTTGTTAGTTATCACAAAAGTAACGTAAATATCTAGCCTATCCTAGCCTATTGTAGCCCCTTTCCATACGCTTGTTTACCTTACTAACCACTTCAAGTCAACTAGCCTATTTTCCGCCATCCTCCAATCACCAGCTAAGTTCATCTAACGGGTAATTATTCTATATGGTTAATGCTTCTTCCCAATTAATAATATACAGTCCACTTTATCTAAATTAGCCATATAATTGGTCCTTAAACCTTTCACTAGTTTCCCCCCCACCCCCCCCCACACCTTTTTGTGGGTTCTTCGGCGGTTGGTGGTGGCCTAGCCTTAGTGGTAATTTTGTTTTTGTGCCATACTTCGTCTGTCCCTCATGGCCCAGGGCTTTTGGCATCATGGTTCTGCGGGTGGTGGGGTAGGGGAAGATTATCCTGTGATTGTTGATAGGCCTGCGTACCCGGGCCAATATTGGGCCACTCCTACGTCAGGGATTTGTACGTGGACCACTCCGTACACAGGCGTTTCTTTTTCGTGACTCCTCTGGCCGCCCCAGGTGCCCACGTCAGCACCTTGAGGTCAACAGAAGCCTGGGGTCAGTTTCTAGAGCTGAAGCCCAACTTGACCTTCTTGGTGATAGGAGGGAACGAGATCAGGAGCGGGGTCAGTCCGAGAGAGATAGCGGAGGGGATCGAGGTCCTAGGAGAGGAGGTGGTGCGGCTCTCGGGGGGAGAAGTCCGGGTGATTGGGGTAGAGAAGCGGCAGGCTCCACGAGAGATCTCTACGGACGACTTTAACCGCATTAGAAATGTGGTTAACCGTTGGCTAAAGCGCCATATCCCATTCACTCGGGAGCGGTATCAGTCAATGAATACCTCTGAGGCTGACTTCGGTCCCGACGGAGTACACCTCACGCACGAGGCATCAAAGTGTCTCTTTTCGGAGATCCTGGCCACCTGTTGCCGGTGCTTTGGGCAGGACGAGTATGCCTTGGTCGCCAGGTCATACAACAAGATGTTTGCCCACCATGACGTTAGAGTGGATCGACAAAATCAGTATAGTCTAGAATAATAATCCTTCAAAGTCGTTACAGTATACTATTTAAATTTTGATTACAAATCCTTTAGGCCCAAAATATATCACAATTGATTGGCACTAAGATTAAAATCATTCATACTGTACTGTATATTATATTCAAAAGTTTCGGTTATTCAATCTAGATTAAAATTATACTATCAAATAACTTCTTTATTCATTCACACATCTTCCTAAATTCTACTCTCGTTGTGTGCCCTGGAGGCGGGGTAATATGATAGCTGATAGGCTGAGTGCGTGTTAATCCAACTCAAAAAAAATTTCCTTGTGACTTCTTGATATGAACTTTTCTTGTGTACAATTTTCACATTTATTAAATTTAATAATATAAAATTAGCGGTACCCATTGAGTTTAGCCTGTATAAATTACCCTATTGGCTCTCTCTCTCTTAAAATTCTTGAAATTATTATAACTTTAAATCGGTACCTCTTTTTTTTTACATCTAGAGATTTTTGGCCTATACTGTATTGTACTAAATTTCCCTCCCGGCTTTTCTTGAATTAGGGTGTAATGATTCTGTTATTTCTGGATCTAGATCATAACTATTATGTAAGGAGTTAAATTGAAAGGCTCCAGATTGCTAGTCTACATTGCGCACAATTCTTATTCCGCATTTCGTGAGGGTGTTTTATTTTCAGCTCGCGATTTAATTTGATTTCTCGGAGTAGTGTATTGTTGTCCGCAACTTAGTCGGTCTGGTATTGATAGTTTGATAGTTTGATTTAACGTCAATAAATTTCTTTCCCGTATAATCATGGCTAAAAGTGTACAATGGCGTCGGGCTGGGCTTAAGGGCTCTTTGACGATCTTGACCTCTGACATCGACGAATTCCTTGATTCGGCGTCTAGAGTGGAGGTGGAGGCCAGGTTGCTCAGTATTCAAAAGCAATTTGACAAGTATGAGGTCACACAGGAGGACCTGGCCGACACTTACGAGACGGACGCCGAATATACCGAGGAGTTAAGATAGGATACCCTATATATGGAGGGCATACAAGTAATCGTTGCCACACTGAAGGGGATCTTGATTCCAGAGGTCAAGAAGGAGCCAAAGAAATCCGCAGTCAAATTACCACATCTTACTCTTCCAAAATTTGAGGGTGATGCCACATTGTGGTCGGGATTTTGGGAGATGTTCAAGTGTACCATCCATGACAATCCCGACCTCATAGATATACAACGCTTCACCTATCTAAAGGGTCAGCTTCTGGGTGATGCACATAAGCTAGTCGAAGGATTCATTATCGAAAGTGCAAGTTATGCCCCAGCAATAGAGCTCCTGCAAGAGACATATGGGCATCCAGATCGAATCAAGGCAGCTTATGTTACCAAATTCAATCAATTAGTGTCACCCAAACACCAAACAGCTGACCTGAAGGACTTCTATGCCAATACAGATAGTGTGATGAGGTCAATCATTAGCCATGGTATTTGTTTGGAGGAATTTTGTGTGGTGACTCTTGTCAATAAGTTACCATCATCACTAAAAGAAACCATAAAACGGGAAATGGGAGACTTGAGCCTGGATTATAAGAAATTCACCCATTGCTTCCAGGCTGAAGTGTACAATCTGGCGGGTCAAGACAGAGTAGGGGGTACACCCACTGGTACGGCAACATTTACCGCCCAAAGTAAGTACAGGAAATTCAACTGTGTTCTGTTCCAATCATTTATGGTACAAGTGTCTTAAAGTTAAAAGAGCCCGTCAACTATGTCTCTGCACTGGGTGCTTGTCAAAAGAGCATGGCCATTCGGGTTGTACTAATCCTAACATAAGAAGCTGCAAGTTTTGTAAGGGCAAACACTTTCATTCCCTGTGTACACAAAAACAAGGGAAGGAAAGTAGACCAGCGGAGGATAACACCAAGAGAGAGCATACTGCTGCTACTTCAACTACAATGTCCGTTGCCACAGCTAAAAATACAGTAATCTTGCCCACCGTACAGCTGCCGGTAAAGGGTAAGGATAATAATTGTGTTAAAATCAGATCGCTACTTGACCAATGTTCTCAGAGGACCTTTGTGAAGTCTTCTGTTCTATCCTCCCTTTCCTACATTTCTAAAAGAACTGAGGAGTTATGTCTTCACGGATTTACCGGAAAACAAACCTCTAGGGAATATAATGTTGTGGCACTGCAATACAAACACAGAGGTAAATTTCATCATCTAGACGCAATAGTGGTTGATGAATTGCCAGAACATAAAGGTGAACTTAACCTAAAGTCTACACTGGTTAGTTTACAAAGTAAAGGCATAAAATTAGCCGATCCTCACGCAACGGAAACAGATCAGCTGGAGCTGCTCATCGGTGCGGATCACTACTACAATATAGTGCGACCTGGGTATAAAAGGTCAGGTAGCCTAATTCTGCTTCCTACCATGTACGGGTATGCCATAAGTGGTTCATATGTGGCACAGCCTACCAGCTCCAGCACAGAAGTAATTACTGTATTGAAAGTAGCAGTAACCCCAATGGACGAATACATGTCCACTGGTAATATTCCACCATGCAAAAATGACTTAAACGTTTTGTGGGAATTAGATCACATCGGGATAACCCCTAAGGAATACTCACAGGTTGAGCGTCAAGGACTATCGTTGTATGAGGATACCGTTACCTACGATCCCGACAGCCAACAGTATAAAGTGAGACTGCCCTGAAACAATTACAAGGATCAGCTGCCAACTAACAAGGGTTTGGCCATAGGCCGTCTTCGGGGTCTTCAGAGAAGATTCATCAAAGAGCCTGACTTTTGCGAATAATACTTAAAAGTCATAAGCGAGCAGGTGTCCCGGGGTTATATAGAAGATGTGCCTTTTGATAAATCAGATACCGGACATTACTTGGCTCATCATGGAGTAGTCAAGGAGAGCAAAACTACGCCAGTGCGTATCGTCTTCGACTGTTCCGCCAGGATGAGTGATCGTCAGCCTAGTCTTAATGACTGCCTGCATACTGGACCTTCACTGGTGCCAGACTTAGCGCAGGTTTTGCTCCGGTTTATACTCGATAAGTATGCCTGGGTGTCTGATATTGAGAAGGCATTTCTGATGTTAAGACTCCATGAAGACGACCAGGACTATACGCGGTTTATGTGGCCTAAATTTCCAAGGCAGCTAGATTCCTCCCTCATTTGTTACCGGTTCCGGGCAGTTTTATTTGGCGCGACGTGTTCCCAATTTCTTTTAAACGCCACCATTTTAAAACATTTGTCGAATGTCAGTGCAGATCCGCAGGTTATTCATCAGATTCGTTCAGGGCTATACATCGACAATTTACTGGGTACAGGTAATGATGAAGATTTCCTGATTGATACCTATGGTGTAGTCCGAGAAATTAATAATGACGCCCATCTACATTTGCGTGAATGGGCGACAAATAATTCTGTTTTGCGGACTGTACTGCAATGGGATGGTGTGGCGGCTGTACAGCAGGAACATGTTAGAGTGCTAGGGTTGTTTTGGGAAACGGACACCGATACCCTCTCATTCGGCGTTCAGTACGCGCAATATTTGCAGATTACAAAACGGATTTGCTTGAGTATGACGGCTAAACTTTTTGACCCCTTGGGGATAGTTCTACCGGTGTCGATCAAATCAAGATTATTCCTTCAGCAATTATGGAGGATAAAATTAGGTTGGGATGAGGTTTTGACTGGCGATCTGGTTCAGGAGTGGGATGACATTATTTCGGATCTTCGTCTCTGCAAGGGTTTTAATTTTCCTCGGAGAGTTGTCATGGACCATCCTGTTTCCATTCATGCCTTCTCAGACGCTAGCAAGGTCGTGTACGGCACCGCCATATACTTTGTTGACACAAGTGGCAGCCGGGCTAGTCTTGGCGAAGGCGAAAGTCGCCCTGATCAAATCCCTTTCCATCCCAAAATTAGAGCTGACTGCAGTTCTGTTGGCTGCTAGACTCGTTCACTTTATAGAGGAAACTTTTAAAAATTTCCTAAATATCTCGGAGACAGTTATATGGAGTGACAGCCAAATTACGCTCTACTGGATACATAGCCGAAAGAGGCTACCAGTGTACGTCACCATCTGTGTCGACGAAATTCATACCCTGCTCCCAACCGCACAGTTCCGGTATGTGTCTACCAAAGAGAATCCAAGTGACTGCATTACTCGTGGTGTCTCTGCTAAATTTCTCAAATCTTCTGCGTTGTGGTGGAATGGCCCATGCTGGCTTAATAATCCCAACGAATGGCCAGAAAATATATATTTGAGCGAGCAACACACTGCTATTGTGGCACCGGTAATTGCCTCGGTGCCTGATGAAGACACACGGTTATGGGACTGAGATAGATTCAGCAGCTATGAGAAGTTACAACGTGTTACAGCATGGGTGATACGATTTGTAGAAAATGTAAAATAAAAAATAAAAGGCACACCGCCCACAGGTAGTGCTTACCTCAATGTGAAGGAGATCAGAATTGCAGATAAATTATTACATAAGCTCTGTCAACAAGAAATATATACGCATGAATATAAATTACTGGTTAAGGGAACAAAGTCCAGAAATAACTTGATCAACCAGTTGGGCTTACACTTGAAGGGGGATTTGATACATTGCGGAGGCAGATTACGATTGGCAGCCCTCTCTGAGGCAAGCAAGTATCCAATACTACTGCCCCCCAATCATCCCTTCACCCATCTTATCATCGATAGGTGTCACCGACTCTGTTGTCATTATGGGGTTGGTCATAATTATACTCACCTATGTAAGACAACGATGGTGGGTGCCTAGAATCAGGCAGGTGGTCAAGAAAGTCCTACACAAATGCTTAAAGTGTAGAAGAGTACAGGGAACACATTATGATCCCGTCGGAATTCCTCCCTTACCAAACCTGCGAACCACCCCAGGTGACCCTTACAAAGTTACCGGGGTTGACTACAGTGGAGCAATCCCTGTGAATGATTCCCCCAATCTTAAGGTGTATATGATACTTTTCACCTGTGCCGTTACCAGGTCAATTCACCTGGAACTGGTCACCAACCTCACTTGTGATAGCTTCCTACATGCCTTCCGAAGATTCTGCAGTAGACAGGGATATCCACGTATCATGCTGAGTGACAATGCAAAGACTTTCATAGGGGCATCTACATATCTCAAAGAAGTGAGCAACAATCCTAAGATTCAGACCTGCCTAGCGGATGTTAATTGCGGATGGCGTTTCATTCCCGCCAGAGGGCCTTGGTTTGGCGCCATATGGGAGAGAGCCATAGGCATCGTGAAGGTGGGTCTGAAGAAGGTGTTGGGTAGAGCTCTCATCTCGATTGAGGAACTCGACACCATACTCTTGGAGATTGAAGCCACCGTAAATGATCGCCCTCTATACTATGCTTCTGGTGATTTGGAAGACCTTACCCCAATCACACCCTCAGTACTGGTACGTGGATACAGACTGCGGGATCTTCCTGAAGAGCATGATGAGGATACTATGGAAGATCCAGACTACACAAGTAAGGACGTGATATCGGCCCGCTACAAATATATTCGTAAATTATCAAGAGATATTTGGCATCGCTGGTCGACAGAATATCTGGTGACTTTGAGAGAAGTGCAAAAAGGTAAACTAACGCCATTAAAAGGTCATTGGCCTAGGGTAGGGGACGTGGTAACCATCCATGAAGAGGGCCCGCGCGCATTCTGGAAATTGGGACGGATAGAGGAGTTGTTACCAGGTCGTGATGGCGAGGTTCGGGTAGCGAAGGTTCGCACCAGGACTGGAGTAATCACACGGGCAACAGTACGACTATATCCTCTTGAGGGTGACCTCGATCGCAAGGACACCCCCTCGGATCAGTTATCCATTGATGTCCCCTCCCTGGCTCCTACCTCAGCGCAGCCTGTTGACGCCCCAGTCGACAGGCAGCCAAGACATCCTCCCAAGCTTGGCGGGATAAGATTGCCTCCGGGCAAATCTAATCATGTAAATTTTGTATATTTTCTGTTGGTGGGAATATGTCCATACTTACTATACTCTATCTAGGTATGAACAGTCTCGATGTTACCTAATCTGGGTTGATGTAGTGTTATGTATCTTTCCGTAGTCTTAAGTTGAACGCTTTTGAACGCTTCTGTAGTCTTAAGTTGAACGCTTCCATAACCTTGGTCGAACGTTCCATGATTGGGTAGAATATATTATTCTGTAGTTGTATATGGGAAAGTATTGTAGGATTATATTTCCCATATATATATATATTTGTATTATTTAAGATTGTTCATGAGTATCTCATTGTAAAAAAGATGGGATACATTTTACATATGTTATGCGCGTGCGAGGTAGGTCACGACAGAGACAAATACAACGCGCTCTCGCTCACTCTCCAACCAACCTCCGTCCCAGCTACACACGCTAAGCCTTCTTCATATAGTTTCATATATTAGGTGTTTTCGCTTCACTTTCATCTCATATTTCAAATAGTCACTACATCATCATCTTTGTTAGTTATCACAAAAGTAACGTAAATATCTATCCTATCCTAGCCTATTGTAGCCTCTTTCCATACGCTTGTTTACCTTACTAACCACTTCAAGTCAACTAGCCTATTTTCCGCCATCCTCCAATCACCAGCTGAGTTCATCTAACGGGTAATTATTCTATATGGTTAATGCTTCTTCCAAATTAATAATATACAGTCCACTTTATCTAGATTAACCATAATAATATACATATATATATATATATATATATATATATATATATATATATATATATATATATATGTGTGTGTACTTCTATGATAATGCAGTTAGGTTGTCAAGATAACGTTTAGCTTGCAGTTGTTTATGTTAGGTTGAGTTTAGTAAATGTAAATTACTTTTTAGAATTAGCGTTAGCTTTTTTTCTTTTCTTTTTTAAAGCCCTCCGTCTACGTATTGTAAAAAACCTGTTATCCTCCGGCAAATTGTGGGGTTGAGTGAGTGAAGGGGGGGGGGGGGACAGTGAATGAAGGAGGATACATGTTTTTCATAATACGTGTTGCTAGCCCCAAACGCGCGAGCAACTGTGGCTTTCAACCATCCGACACATCCCCTTTTATTTATGTGCATCACACATGTTAAATACAAACAAAGTTTATGTTTTGTTTTACCCTACTGTGGAAAGACTAGGATACACCACTCCTGCCCGGGCCTCACACAGTGGTTAGGTTAGTATTGGATTTTATTAGTAT
This sequence comes from Paralithodes platypus, assembly GCA_032716605.1. NCBI lineage: Eukaryota > Metazoa > Arthropoda > Malacostraca > Decapoda > Lithodidae > Paralithodes > Paralithodes platypus. The sequence continues at coordinate 39,133,086 of CM064577.1, read as the reverse complement.
TTGGTTAATATATGGTAAGCCCATATAAGTGAGTGTAGGATGACATTAATAATACTAAACACTATTTATTTACTTTCCATTCCAAATTTCCATCTGACTTCCCCTTTCCCTTCTCAAGTTTTTCTCTTCTCCCAAAAACCCAGACATTTTAGTTGTATCTGAGAGGTGAAAAACGTATAGTATGTTCTGGGATCACAGGGAGAGAGAGGGAGACTGGGAGGTAGATAGAGGAAAACAGTGAGAGGGGGAGCAGCTATATTATTATACCATCTACTGGTTTCCTTTATATTAACAAGCAAAGACCATTGCGGTGGGGTAAAAAGCTCTATTGTTATTAGTCGGTCTTGCACGCGATCTAATTTTTTATTTTTATTCATAGGGATATGGGTATATCAACAACTAAACAGAAAGAAAACAAAAACCTTCAACTGCACTTAAAAGAAAAAAAAAATACAAATTTCAACATAGAAAATAGGGGGATGGTTAAGGTTGTATCAATGGTGGCTGACAGCTGATAGAGGTCATGAACCCGGAACGCCATGACTGTATGGCACAAAGTGAATGAGACTGATTGGAGAATTGGGAAACTATTGGATGCATCAATATACAAAGGAGTGCCTGGTGAAACAGATAATAAAAGGCCTTCTGGTCAATACCATGTGTATATAGAAAGGTTGTTGTTTCCTGTAGTTAGAACATAAAAACAAACACTTATATATTTAACAATTATGTACGATTAAGTACGACATGTTGGGTAAGAGGTATCCTCACCAGGATTCGAACCCACTCACTCCAGGTATATTTGGGAGAGTCGGGCACCGTAACCACTCGGCCATGAGCGGATATCCGTTCATGGCCGAGTGGTTACGGTGCCCGACTCTCCCAAATATACCTGGAGTGAGTGGGTTCGAATCCTGGTGAGGATAACTCTGACCCAACTTATATATTTGTCTTATATAAAATATCCCACAGGGAAAATGTACCGAAGAGGCATATAATGGAATAGACTACACTGTAGTCAATCTGATTAATAAGCTAAATATAATTTGACTATGGATTACCCAAGACATTGAATCATCACGTTGCCAAATTATCCCTGGATGTTGAACTTAGTCAGTTAATTAATGGTATATGGTGGTCCAAACCCGTTGTGGCAGTAAGAAGGACATTATCCTACGGAAAGAATAACACTATCCTGTTACCCAGTTTACTATAATTTACAAGGGATACACTGAGTCACTGTTATCTGGAAGAGGCTGTACTGTATAGATGTGTGGAATATTTGTCCACTCACATCACACCAAATGTAAAACACTAATTTTGTAATACAATGGGGTTGTCGTGAATATGTACTCAATTATCTTAAGGTAAGTGTATTTGCCAGGAAAAGGGCTCTATTAATTTGTAAATGCAGATCCGCATTGATAGAGGACGAGACATTTGGTTGAGCGGTAATTGACTGTACATTAATACACTTTTTGACAATATTTGCACTACACACAAATAATAATGTTTACAGTCATTTTCGTAACCCTGTTTGTGTGAATGATATAATATAATTTACATAAATACAGAACAGGAACAGTAAACGGAAGGAATAATAGGTGATGGGGTAAATACTAAAGGAAAATGACTCACACAAGGCAATATGCGAACAATAATTTAGTAATCCTTATGAAGACGTTTGTAGTTACTCTACCCAAATTATGTGAACACAAGGAAGGATACTGTAATACCCTCGCAAAAATCCCGCCACCCAAATACTCTGCTACCCGAGTTGACGTTTGGGTTAGTGTAAAATAGTCATGATGGTGAAGTCTAAGAAACCCATCACGTGATGATATCCACGAGACTATCAACCTGGTTCTTTCAAGGAGAACTAAGGTTACTAACCTATTAACGTCCGAGGTGGCAGAGTGGGTTAGCGCGCGGACCTGGGGTGACCGGACCTACTGAGGTCACTAACCACGGTTCGAATCCCCGCGCCGGCTGGAGATTTTCGGGGAGTTAAATTCCCTTCGTTCACCCGACATTTTTTTTTGTTTTTGTTTTTTAATAAAAGGTTTTATTTAATAAGCATCAGATGAGGGTAATAATGAGGATCAGAAATGAAGATCCTAAACAGTAACAATATAAATGTATTGTTGTTGCTTCAGAACAAGTTACTGATACTAGAATAACTCAATAGTGAGAGTCTAGTATTAAATCAGGTAATATGAGAAAGTATACATAAGGGCATTATACACATAAAATTTAATAATCATTAACCTTCAATGCAATAATAAATGAGAGTCCCGTATCTTCCGTAATCAAGAAGAGGCTTCAATACCCTAGGTAATGATCCTAGAGTTACAATGTAGAGAGTTGAGGTTATAAAGATGTTGTCACAAGGTTTTCGATCAGTCACGCATATCGTTCAGCTGAACCTTAAATCTGACTGCGTGAGCTTGCCCTCAGGTCAGGTCACTGGGAAGGTCACCAGTTGAACTGAGATAGTGATAAATACTTTTTCTAGTTAGTGCAATTATATTCTTAGGCGGAATGCGATGTTAATTTAATTTACAGGAAAGGACTGAGATTATTATTTATAATTAATGAGAAGTATTAAAATAGCTCAAAAGGGAATTTATATTTTATCCCAGAATTATATTACTTGAACATAATATTATGCTACGATAATGAACCAAGCCTAGGAATTCGTGTTTCTATATTTTTCTTAGGTAAAGCAAAGTAATAACGTGAATTTGATAAGAGTGAAAATGGGGTTTAATACATCTACTGGATGGTATTAATTATGTCAAGATGTAATCTTCAATATTCGCGACTAAGACAACACACGAAGATAAACAAAATAACTAACTGAGTTCCAATAGACTCAGACTTGAATGGACATTATAAATTAATCTTAATAAGTTAGATCTGAACTGGTTAACAGATATCGATTGATAGATCGCACTTAGTAATTAAATTGGCGCTAATGACGAAGTTTAGCTCATTGATATTTAAAGCAATATCAGACTCGTTTCTGAACGGGTTAGCAGAGCGAGGTGCATAAAATGTACAGGCACAATTAGTACATGGACGTAGGAGACGAAGTCCTACTCATTGATACTTAAAACAAGCAGTATCAGACACGAGTCTGAACGGGTTAACAGAACAAGGTGAATAAAATACACAGGCACAATTAGTGTATGGTGGATGAAAGTGAGGCGAACCACAGAGGAAAGAATTCCTGAACACGGTATTCGAAATATCACAACATCAAGATTTACAAGAACATAAAAGCAAGTCTATAAGATATATTTCATATGCGATTACTTAGTAAAAGGTTAAAGGAATTACACTATGCACTCGTTGGGAAATTTGGCGTAGGTTCTAGGTAAAGAGCGATTATATAAATGGATTGATCACGGAATATACTGGGGCTTCAACTCACAAATAATAAATCAACATACACTTAGCCAGTAAATCTGAGAGCGTGGGAGCCTGATTATATGTTAGTAATGTATGCGTAAGTTATGAATTAATAACTAGTCTTGAACAAGGATCAAGGGTTAAAGGCAAAATTAACACAGAATAACACAGGTTCAGAAGGATGAAGCTATTACGCAAGTACGTGATCTAGGACACAGATCACAATTAAATCAGGGCACAACACAGTTCACATATTTACATAATCAATACCTCACAACAATAATCAACAAAGAGAGACACAGAAACACTTAAGTATTTGGGAGGGAAGGGGACGAGAGTACTGGTCTGGCCGGCGTAGAGGGTAGTGGCCAATCTTTCATGGCTGGTTACCTCCTTGAGCAGGGGTCCTGGGTTTAGGCCTGTTTACGTAATTTGAATAGGGGTCCTAGGTCCAGGCCTATGTACGTAGCTCGAGCAGAGGTCCTCGGTTCAGGGTGCTTGGCAGCAGACGGGTAGCCCTTCAGTAATCCGGTAGGTGCTACGTCAGGAGGCACTCTCGAGAGGCCCCCTCGAGGGGTGGAGGCTGAGGCAGACCGAAACACTTTCCTAGGAGCCCGAGCCCGAAGGGGTAAGACTGAGAGGGAGGTGATGGTTTGCATACTTTCCTCAGGTTTTCCTGAGGTCCCATGCTATATTATTCTTGATTCAGGTGTCAATGAACTCGGGGGGGGGGGGTATTGAGAAAAGAGGAAAAGTGGTTGTTGTGAGGTACTATTGTGGACATAAGTCCTGCTACACCTGCCCAGCAGAGAATCGCGAATTGTATTGGTAACATTGCTATACACCCCTATCCCCCCCGCCCCCACTCCTTCCCCACTCTTCCACCCTCTCTCAGCCAGTCTCTCCCTTCCTCTTTCTTTCTTGTTTCACGTCTACAAGCCCCTCCCCCTGGATTGTTTCCACCACCCTGACTATAATATAAATATCACGATAACCTCTCTCTCCTTCCTGTCTTTCATTTCTCCCTCAATCATCGTATCTATGTATTTTTATGCATGCTTTCCAAATCTTCTTCCTAAAATTAAATAACATATCGTTAAAATAGCAATAGGTTACATAGTTCATGTTCATATTTGCCATGTTATATAAACCTATCACAATATAAAGTGTTATGATGCATTCGAATATGGAAATATATTTATCATATAATGTTATCTAAATCATATGCAATTGAGACTTGAATATACTTTTGCATTTTCATATTTCAATTCAGTTATGATTAATTAAGCCCATATAGCCCAATATCTGGAGTAAGCAAGTATTTCACTGTTAAAGTTTATATACAGTAGCCTACTATTACAAGAGATAAATGACCCACACATCAAATGGGTTCCTTGATTCAATGCATTAAATATTAAAAGTTATAAATATATGGTTACGTGTGTATTCTCAATACTCGCCTGTCAACCCACTTCCCCCTTAACTACGGTAGCTCACACTCATCTGTTCATATTTTGTAACTAGTCAACTCAAACACACGGCCACGCACATTAATGTGACATTACATTACACATACTTGTATGTTATTGTCTTAAGTGAGGATATTTGGTGTCTTTCAACTGCCTCAGCGAGCGCTGCTTCCTTCGAGATTAACCCCTTCCGCACAAGGGTTCGGTTTAATTGTTATTAAGCTATATTTCAACAATTTGATGCAGCTAATGAAGGATCTGTGTTATTATGAAGGGTTAATTGAGATGGTATAAAGCCGTTTAACTGTAACACTTCCTTCTTTTACTGAATAATGTTTAAAAATAGCTCATACGATAAAAATTGTAATTATTATTTATTGTAATGATAATACAATTAGGCTCTCCTCCAAAGAGATTTTATTTACACTGGAGTGGTAGAGGTATTGTTAAACACGCAACGGAAATGTTTTGGGTTTGATTATCGTCTTGTCCAACAATAAGGGTACCGGTTAAGTTTTTGGTTTACCATGCAACACGTCTTTTAACCAATTCACCATGATGACGTATTTGTTGTCATATTTTGGTTACTATTAGACAATTTTCTTTGGCTTATAATCTACCTCTAGGACTCAAAGGGGTAAATATGATCTCAATAATCACTCTGAGTACCACAGGTCCTTCTTTAACTGCATAAACTCGTCTAATTATAGCCAAAATCGAAGGTAAAAAAGACGTCATCGTGCTGAAGAGGTTAGCTAAAAGCACTATTGATATAACCTTGTTTATAAACGGTGGTATATATTTGTAAACAGTGTTTTTTCCTAAATATTTTTATATTGTTTGTAGCTACTAGCTATTTTTTGATTAATATATCAATTTGATTAATATATAATTTTCAATCCAATATTTTAAAAATACATACTATGAAAAGTAAATGCAAGGTTTGGTTACATTTAAAAAAATACCGGTACCTTATTCTTTCTTCCACATGAAATGAATAGATATAGATAGATCAATTATATACACAATTTCCACATGTTCGTGTAGGGCCGAACCTGTTGTATACAAGGAACAAAAAATGAAAAATAACTTTGCGCTGGGCTTTATTTACGGTACTTAACCAGCTACCTGCTAAATAAGAAACAAATACAGAAAAAATACAGTTTTAGCACCTTAAGAGCGGCCTATGCGGTTTATTTATATGTACTGCCCAGCGGGGTGTTTTTAGCCAAAATAGGGCTGTTTACGTGATCATTTTCATGCCTAAATAAGACCCAGAACGTAAAACAAGTATCTATCCCTGAAAGAGCATAAACAGAGCTTTCGAATGACACCATAACGATCCTTTTATGATGGCTAGTTTTCTTGCAATAACCGTGCAACGCGAGTGCAAAAAGCATGTAATTAGCCACTTTCCCGATACAATTCCTTATATAGCGAGTGAGAGAGGGAGGATTGAGCTGGGAGCTGGGATTCGTGTCAGTATGTTCGCCGCGGTGGTCTGGAGCAGTCATACGCTCGCTACTCTCCTGCCACCACTTGTCTCTCTCTCTCAGCAACATTACGTGCTGAAATTGCCACTCGACCTATGTCGAGCGCCGCCAAAAGTCCAGCTTTATTTAACTCGACTTATGTTGCTCGCCGCTAATTAAGGGTTAGAGAGTCCTAAGCTAACGTGTTTGTTGTGGTTTCACCATATACTAAATTCCCGAGGCAGTATGTTTAAAGATTTATCATTATAATAATATGATGCAGCGTAGATATTGTTAATTTAAGTTATAGGTTATTTATTAACAAATTACGGACGTGCACTTCATTAAAACACATAATAGAAGTAATGTATCAACAATTACAACAGAAACAATGTAAGCGTGTCACCATTATAACTAATGGAAGTGATGGCGTGAGAGAGAAAATATGTGTGTGTGTGTGTGAAATGGTAGTAAATGAAGGTATATAAAGATAAAACAGATTCCACTTGTCAATTTATTATCCGTATTTGTGTCTGTAACTATCATAATCATTCATTTGAGAGCTTGTGCTGCATCACTTAAACTACTTCACTCGTGATTAATATAGATATATAACTATTATTTCTACAATTTAATAACTGTTAAGACATTATATATAGTTTACATGAAAATATAGTAACCAAATAATCCACTTTCATGTATCATGTTCTCGTGTTCCCAGCAGTTGACCATGTTGCCTCACACAGATTACATGGGATTTAAGTCTGGTGCCTTACTCGGCTAGATTCCTTTAGGATCGTTAATGCATTTGTGTTCTGGCTATAATTAGGCAATTTGATTGTGATTAGGAAGGGTATATGTAAATCAAAAGGTTAATTGGGATAATCTTTACCCTTTTAATTCCAAAAGATCTTTCTTACGCTGTATAGAATCGTCTAAAAGGAGCCACAATAAACTGTCAACATGCGTCATGAACCTCAAGGGGTAAATGGTGTCGCAAGGAAAACCAAAGAATATCCTCCTCCTGTCGGAGGTAATATTCAAACTCTAAACATTTTAGCTCTGTGTTCAACACTTAATACCTCTACCACACATATACACATGTAAATAGGTAGTGACGCTATTTTCTCCCTTGCTTGTGTTTACTATATGATATCTACGTTATTTAGGTGTTCTATGTGATATGTTATAGGTCTTAGGGTTTGGATATCACTTATCACATTATCATTAGAATTAATAAGACTTATCTAGTTTATTATCTTTATTGAGAGGTAGACCGAATATGAGGTGGAAGGATGGAGTGAGGAACTACATGAACGAAGGCGGTGCTGGTTGGGGGGAGGGGCGTCGACTGACTGGGGACAGAGGTGCATGGGGGCGGTTCGTTCGTGGCCACCCCTTCGGGGATCGCGGCGTCAGGCAATAGATAGATAGATAGATCTAGTTTATTGAATATATATGTAATAATACAAATAAGTTTAATTAATTAAAATAATAATGTGATAATGAAGAGTGATATCCAAACCTTAAGAGCAATGAAGTAACACACGGAACATATAAATAACTGATATAATACCTTAAACACAAGCAAGAGATGAAATGCCGTCGCTACCTATTGTATATGTGTAATAAGTGAAGAAGGGCCTGTGATTGGCTATAAGAAGCGTGGGCCAAGTCGGTCAGTCTTCATATCTTGCTTAAATTTTGGGTTTATAATTTATTTATCTCGCTTGTATTTACTGTATGATGTATATTTTATTAATGTGTTTAATGTGATATAGCATGGCTCTTAAGATTCGGATAACACTGTAGATTGTTAAGTAATAATTACAAATATTAACACGTGTCTAGTATAATGAATTCATAAAGATACTAATAAAGATATTATCAGCTCTGCGATTCTTCAGGGCCAGTGAGCTAAGGTATTGATAAGATGGGGAATCATGAGCGTCGATACAAACACCAATTAGGTGCCAGAGGCATTGTTGGAGTGAATGGAGAATAGCTATATTTATAAATGTGTATTCAATTAAGGAAGGAAGTGTAACAATTAAAAGGCTTCATACTAGCTCAATTTGTTCTTCTAAATACCACAGATCCTTCCTTATCTGCACAAAATTGCGGAAATATAGCTGTAATAAAACTAAACACAACTCCGATATGGAAGGGGTTAATCTCGGAGGGAGTAGTGTTTGCTGAAGCAGTTGCAGGACGCCTAATCTCCTAAAGTAAAAACAAATACATAACATATTGTGTAATGTAATGTCACATTAATGTGTTTGGCCGTGTGTTTGAGTTGACTAGTTACAAAATATGAATAGATAAGTGTGAGCTACTGTAATTAACCCCTTTAACACGATTACGTTATTTTCATTATATTTTGGTTACCATTAGACGATTTGCTTTAGCTTATAATATACTTGTAGGATCCAAAGAGGTAAATAAGATCTCAATAGACCTTCTGAATAACATAGGTCCTTCTTAAACTGAATCAAAGGTAGAAAGGCGCCATTGTGCTGAAGGGGTTAAGATGGAGGTGGGTTGACAGGCGAGTATTGTGAATACACACGTGAACATATATGTATAACTTTTAATATTGTATGTGTGTTAATTATCTCTTTTAATAATATAAAAAATTTATCAGTGAAATACACTCTTACTCCAAACAGTAGGATTATGGGTTCACATAATTATAACTGAATTGAACTATGATAATGCAAAAGTAAATTAAAGTCTCGAGACAGTTGTAATTGACTTAAATAACATATATAGTTAAAACACTTCCATATTCGAATGGATTATCAAACTTTATATTTTGTTAGGTTTATATAAAATGATAAATATAGATATGAAGTATGTAACGATATGATATTTCATATTAGATTAGGAAAACCTTCATAAAAATACAATGATTCGATGAGAGAGGGAGAAATAAAGAGCGGCTTATAGACGTGAACAAGAACTAAAGCAGTAGAGAGGGAAGGGTAAGGCTGAGAGAGGGTGGTAGAGTGGTGATGGAGTGGAGGGACGGTGGGTGGTGGGGGATACCAATGTTACCAACACAATTTGCGATTCCCTGCCAGGCAGGTGTAGCAGGATTTATGTCCACAATAGTACATATAAATTCTAGCCTTGGAACTCAGGTATTATAACATGGGCCTGGTTCCAAGGTATTATTACAATATTCATTGGGGCAACTGGAAGGTCCAGGGTTGCTGTGAAAAATGGAGAATACTTAAGGATACAAATGCAACAACTGTCTTGCAGGTCTTCTAATTATCTTAGTACATATATATATAGAGGATTGTGTTTGTATCCTCGGGAGCCTGGGTTGGTCAGGCACTGTTCAGGTCCATTGGCCCCTGTAATATTCGGGGCGTTGGTGAGTAGATTGCATAAGAGAGTGTTCATTATACTCAAAATCTTGTGGAACAATACAGGGAGCGTCACTCCTGGTGGAGGCTACGTAAAAGAAGGGTTCTAATTGGTGGTCCCAGGGCGGTTGTGGTTGGCTGAGGAACACGGCTTGTGACTGGCTGAGAGAGCACTCCATTCTCTTGGAGGGCTGCTGGCGTGAGAGATAACTGTGGGGTGGACGGCTGGGCATGGCCAACTCAGGTAGATGCCGGTGTACTCGGAGGGGGGACTCAGGTAAATGTCCTCGTTGTCTGTCCTGGGGTTTTGAGGTGGCCTGTGTGGTTATGCTGGCCACTCGGTGTACCATTGGTTTTGGGCCCGTCATCTCACCACCTTCGTTATCAAAAAAGTTGCGACCTCGCGATCTAATTTGGTAGGTCTTGGATGTTGGAGATGTGGTGAGGGTTGAGGCATATTTTAGGATGAGGAACCTTTCTGCAGAGGGGACATCAGTAGGTTTGTTGGGGTCAATTGTCACTTTGACTTGCCAGTTTTTCTTGGAGTCCCTGTCGAGTTGCAGCAGTGTAGCCGTAGTGGGGATGGTGATGGATTTTTTGTCCTCCAGAAAAACCACTCTTATAACTTTCATTGTGGCCTCTTGGGTTTGTGGAGGAGTTGAAGGGTTTGTTGCTGTGGCTGCAGGAGTACTGGTAGGAGGAGTCGTGTGAGGTGGTCTGGTAGTGGTGGAGGTTGATGTAGTGAAAGCCTTGTTGTTAGTGCGTTGCTGGTTGGGCCTGGGCGCACTAACTGTTGGAGGCTGGGTTGGCCGGGGATCTTTAATGTGGGTGGGTTGGAAGGTGGGGGCCCATCGTTGAGGTGGTGTCACACGTCGGCCGGATCTCGTACATACTGAGGATTTAGTTGATATTAGAACAGGTTGATTTACACGAGACTGAGGGGAGGGGGAAGAAGCTGAGCTGTGAGAAAGAGGAGGCCGATTTCATTTATGTGGGGTCGGTCTGATCAAAGGAGAGGATTGAGTGCTAGTGCTGAGGGGAGGTGAAGTTGATATAGATGTTATCGTGGATTCACGATAGTCAGTGGTATAACCTACATTTTCTATGTATCATACCCTAGATACAGTTTGTACAGTATGTAAGCTTAATAAGTTAGATAAGGCCTATTATACGAAAGTATAGTATTTAGAAAAAGCGTATGATCGTGTGGACCGTGAAGCAATGTGGAATTAAGGATTTATGAAATAGGAGGAAATTTGTTAGAAGCAGTTAAGAGTTTTTATGAAGGGAGCAGAGCATGTGTGAGAGTAGGAAATGGTGAGTTGAGTGAATGGTTTGAGGTAAAGGTAGGTTTGCGACAGGGTTGTGTAATGTCACCATGGCTGTTTAATATGTTTATGGATGGTGTGGTGAGGGAGGTGAAAAGGAGAACTATGGGAAGAGGATTGGGTTTAGTAGGGAAGAATGGTAGAGATTGGGAGTTGAATCAGTTGCTGTTCGCTGATGACACAGCATTGGTGGCGGATTCTGATGAGAAACTGACGCGGGTAGTCAAAGAGTTTGGTGTGGTTTGTGGAAGGAGGAACTGAAGGTGAACGTCAATAAAAGTAAAGTAATGGTGTGTAATAGGGGAGAGCATAGGGTGAATCTAGATGTGAGGCTGGATGGGGAAATATTGGAACAAGTAGAGTGTTTTAAATATCTAGGAGGAACGATAAGCAGGAGTGGAGGTATGGAAGTGGAGGTAAAACAGAGAGTGTGTGAAGGAAGGAAGGTTTTCGGAGCAATGGAAAGTATGTGGAAGACGAGAAATCTCGGAGTGAAAGTAAAAAGTGCACTGTATCAAGGAATTGTTGTGCCAACAGTGATGTATGGGGCTGAGACATGGGCTCTGAAGAAAAAGGAGAAAAGAGGGCTGGATGTGATGGAGATGAGCTGCTTGAGGTGTATGTGTGGAGTTACTCGTAGAGACAGATTGAGGAATGAAGAGATACGTAGGAGAGTGGGGCAGCAGGAACATTTGTCAGCCAGAGTGGACAGAAGGGTGCTGAGCTGGTATGGTCATGTTGAACGAATGGGAGATGAAAGGCTTACAAAGAGAATATGTGAGTCAGGTACAAGGGGATATAGAAGGGCAGGAAGACCCCCATTGAGATGGAGAGACTGTGTAAGAAAGGCTTTGGATGATAGAGGAATGACTATAGATCAGGCAGGGGAAGTGGTGGTGGACAGGAGTGAATGGAGAATGCTTGTGAATAGTTGAGTGAACACGTGGTCATTTGGAGTAAGGGGTCTGGCGCAAGTTGGACTAGAGAATAGTCCATCAGATGCCTGGCCCGGGGAGACGATTAATATGAAGGGTGCGCCTGGAAGTGTGGTGGGAGGGCTTGTGGCTTTGGCTCCGATGCATGTCTGCCTGCCCGGTTTCATCTAGCTCTCATCATAAACTTAAACTCAATTACATCCTACAGACAGACCGACTGACAGCTAAGCCTTATTATCATGATTTAACTTTCTTTAACCTCATTCATTCTTTATTAGTTCAGGTGCATCCATGCGGTCACCTTAATGTAAACATCCAATGGTGTTAGAATGACAGCCATTTGCCTACCATCTATCAGCACCTCCATCAACATTTCCACCTTGCCTAGATGTATTTTATGGTGATTTAATAAGTGAGTTACACTCCCGGCATTATTATCTATTAATTTACATTATATGAGCGGACCTTTTCAGACTTAGGTAGCCTAGAGTAAACTTATCTTCCTTAAATCTGCCAAAGATGTGGATGTTGTAGAAGTGGTATGTACTTTAGTTGGAGCAGGAGGTTTAGTAGTTTTTAGTTTGGAGGCATAAGTTGGTTTAGTTATGACAGGAATAAGAGGGGTAGGTAAAGTAATTTGAGGAGATATTATAGGAGGAGGGGAAGGAGTAGCATGGAATTGAGAAGTGGAGGGTTGAGGTGTTTTACTAGGAGGGGAAGGACTAGCCTGGGATCGAGAAGTAGAAGGTAGATTGATGGTGATAGGAGTGGTTGGTTGAGTACCTGATGATTGAGAGAATGAAGGTAGGGTTATAGAAGGTGATGGCTGGGCAGTTGAGGAGTTAGAAGGTGCAGTGGGAGCAGGGATAGTGGTCTTAGTAGAGAGTATTGGTGGGGCAGAGACAGTGCGGGTGGGGATAGGGGGGGCAGGTGTAGGAACTGGAGTATGTTGCACAGGGCTAGGGGTGGGTCGGTGAGGCTTACGTGATTTGGGTAGATCAGAAGGATGTTTGAATTGATGAGAGGGAGAAGAAAGAGGAAGCAGCTCAGGAAGGGTGGACTCTGTGGATTCTAAGTTGGGATTATTGTCATTGGGCAACCTGTCATGTTGATTTGGATTAGCAAGCATTACATCATTGTCATTGATAGGCTGAAATCTACATACATGCCTGTTACGATACGTGCGTGGTTCCCCAAAATAATTAATGGTAATTTGATAACAGTTGGGCACAGAAAAGATTTCAAAGGGGCCCTTGAATCTAGGTTTCATTTTGGAGTGGATTGGCAGGTTTGCAATCATGACGAGGTCACCAATGTGATGTGGGCTAGCTCTGGGGGTCTCATCAAGTTGAAGGTCTTGCACATATCTTATTTGACGAAGTCGGCTCTTCAGGTGTAGTAGATTTTGGTCGAAATTAGAGGATGGTTCATATGGGACAGCCAGATGACGTAATGGGAGGAGAAGGGGGGTTACTCCCATAACTCGTTCGTGGCGGGTAATTCCATCTTCTCTTGGGCAGGTGTTGATGCCCCATTGCACAATCCTTACTTGGCTGGACCAGTCTTTAGAGTCCATTTGTTGCAGCCGGGTTCGGATCTGATTTGCAATGGTTCTATGGCTCCTTTCGCAGATGGAGTTCCCTTGGGGCCAGTAGGGAGAATAGTGACTGATTTTGAAGCCACACATCAGTGATAGTTGTGACCACACGTGACTGGTAGATTCTGGGGCGTTGTCGGAGTGAATGGCTTCTGGCAATCCGAAGTAGGGAAACACATGTTAGATTAGTGCTTCTGCAAATGCAAAAGCGGAGTGTTCTTTGGCTGGGCAGGCTATTACATACTTGGAGTAGGTGTCGACGAAGGTGATGATGTATTTGTGTCCATGGCTATTTTCGAGGGGTCCCATGACGTCGACTGCAAGGAGTTGCCATGGTTTAGATGCAACTAATTTTCCTGTGGGGCCAGGTGTCCTGGTTCGGTCTTTTCCCAAGGCACATGCTCTGCAGGCTTCTGTTATCTTTTTGGTGGTTAGGTAGGGAGATGGTGTCCAGTATACTTGTTGAAAAGTGGCGATGAGGCGTTTTTGAGCTAAATAGATGTCATTATCCATGTGTACTGATTGCATAGTTGGAAATGCGTTTTGGGTGGTGATCACAATTTTCCCTTTTAGAGTGAATAAGTTATCCCCACGTCTGGATAGTTGGTTAAACAAAATTCTAGGGATCCAGTCGGGCTTTTGTTGCCGTTGATAGTTGCTTAATAATTTTTGTTGGCTGTTTTCTACTTGGCCTTGATGGTGAATGGCGTCAATGGTGTGAGGGGGGTCTTCCTCCACTTTGGCATCTTGATGTTGCAAGGGGAGGCGAGAAAGAGCATCCGCATTTGTATGCAATTTCCCTGGTTGATAGACTATATCTATGTCAAACTCTTCCAGGGATTCTCTCCAACAAACAGTTAAGGCGTTCTTGATGTCTGATTTTCTTAGCCATTGCAATGCATGGGGAGGTGTGGTGGAGTGGTCATGCCACTGGATTGGTAATCCAATGGACCCGGGTTCAAATCCCGATATGTCAATGGGAAGATATTATTGGGATTGAATTTGTGCTGTACCTAGTATCAGTGCATTACCACAAAGCCCACCGAAATGCCAAAAAAATACCCTCATTGTTCCCTGATTAAATAACACTGTATGAATATTCCCATATTCAAAATATGTTACAGGGGGACAATGCCTAGTGAGTTCACTGCTCAATAGGTGGCGTTCTGAGAGTGAGGGTCTGAGTCTGGAGGGTGAGACGGTGAAGCACTTGAGCGAAGCAACCAGCCGCTTCAGAGATGGAGCTGCTTTGAGCCATGATGGATGCTTCACATGCCTCACTCCCCAGGCTGGAACAAGACCTCACGGGCTTCACCGTGTTGAGCGGTGGAATGTACAGGCTCTCAGCCTATGCCCGAGAGGGAGTAGTTGGAATATAGAAAAAAAAAAAAAAAAAAAAAAATGATGATCTGTTATGACTGTTACTTTTATTCCGGCCAGGTATGAGGAAGGATACCAACGTTACAGTGGTGATAATAGTGGATGTTGATGACCCTGAGGAAGAAGACCGAGACTTCTCACACAAATTAAAAACAAAAAAGGGGAGGAGGAGCGATTAAAATGCACCTAAGGCACACCTTTATCACGGTGATCAAAACACTCCGCGAGACAAAAAATACTAGTACAATTGTTTCACGATCTTGTAATGCCTTCTCTCTTTCTCTCTCTCTCTGATGGTGTCCCCAAGTAATCATATACTGTATGTATTTTTTTTTTCTATTTGAGTGAGGGAGGCAAAAGGCAGAGGAGGTGGTATACACTTGGAAAGTTCTGAGGAACACTGATTATTATAGTAGCGATAGAATAGCGAGAGAGATGCAACATTGCGGCATAGAGAGAGAGATTGCAGAGAGTTGGTGAGTGGACGGGAGTTAATGGTACGAAAGGCCTTCCTTTCAACTTTGTTAAGTAGAGCGGTGTGAGGGGATCCTCCCCAAACATGTGAACAATACTCAATACAAGGATGCCACATGCCCCTGTACAGAGCAAGAAGCTGTACAGGGGTAAAAGCCCCTTGAGGCGGTTGAGCACACCCAGCTTCTGGGAGGCTGCCTTAGCAAGACTGGTAATATGGTCCTTCCAAGTGAGAGCAGAAGAAAAAGAGACACCAAGAATATTGAGAGAAGATGAAGTAGATGTATCCAAATGTCGACCGCGATGTTTAAGGCAGTGTTTTCAACTTGTCTCAAGACCAAATCTCGCCAGTGTGGACGCAATTTAGACGTACTGTACACCCTATTAGTTTGTTGATTTTAAAACCATTTGTTCCATTTCTTTAGCAATATTAAAACAAATTGTGTCATTTATGGTCCAATTTTTTCCTGGCGAGCGGAGCGAGCTTGTAATTTAGGAGAAAACGGCCTTCGGCAAGGAATACCGAAAAATTTACAAATTTATCTCGAAGGAGGGTCTTGGAGGTCTAAGGTCCAAACTACAAAAAAAAAACAAAAAAAAAATAATAACAACATAAGAATACAAAATAAAATAACCTCCCCTTAACATACACCCTTTTGTACTAAAACTTATATTTAAGTGAATATATTGTTACTCCTTAATTGAGTCATTCCACTTTCCTTATAAAACACCATTTAGTATGCACTACAGCATGAAATGTGATTCATGTCTGGAATTATATCTTGGGAAAAAATAAATAATGTTAAGCCTGGGATTATGGGATTAATAATGCGAGTAACTCCTCCGGTAATGTCGGACTTCCAAGCATTTCATTATGTTAAGTAATGTTCGCTCGGGAATAATCAGACAAAAACAGTATATATGACAACCAATTGATTTATACTGGATGTGCATGAGCTCCACGATGCAGATATTTATTCCAACACATTACTACAGTATTGAAACGTTAACTTTATAGCAAGAGTATATATATATATATATATATATATACCGGTATATATATATTTTGTTTTGTCCATGTCAGTAAGGGAGACAAAAGACAGAACTGCCTGTACGAGTGCCTCCTCCAGAGTTGAAAGAGTTACAAGGCCAAAATAAAGGGTCGTTCGAGCCAAAATACCTGGACACACAGAGTTTGAAGCAATTTAAGTAATAGGAAGAGGGAAAGACTGATTCTGGAAGGGTGTTCCAGAGTTCAGCAGTTGAATAGAAGAAAGTCTGAAAATAACGTTTCACTCCTGGGTTGGAAAATTAAACAGAGTAGGGGTGGGGTTGTGTTGTAAGACGGGTACTACGTACCCTACGTAGAGGAGGTGGTATACACTGGGAAAGCTCTGAGGAACATTGATTATTGTAGTAGCAATATAATAGTGAGAGAGATGCAACATTGCGGAGAAGAGAGAGAGATTGCAGAGAGTTGGTGAGGGGACGGGAGTTAATGATGCGGAAGGCTCTTCTTTCTACATTGTCTAGGAGTGCAGTGTGAGATGATCCTCCCCACACATGTGAACAATACTCAATACAATACTCAATGCACTGTGCCCCTATACAGAGCAAGAAGCTGTGCAGGGATAAAAAAAAACTTGAGGCGGTTGAGCACACCCAGCTTCTGAGAGGCTGCCTTAGCAAGACTGGTAATATGGTCCTTCCAAGTGAGAGCAGAAGACAAAGAGACACCGATAATATGGAGAGAAGATGAAGGATTGATTTTTGTATTGTTGAAGTGTAAGGAATAGTCTTCTGGGAGTGTAGGTCGCTGGACACTGCCAGAATGGTTCGTATCCTAGCCCATATAGTACATTTATATATATACATATATATATATATATATATATATATATATATATATATATATATCTATATAATTATATATATATATATATATATATAATTATATATATATACAGTATATATAATTATATACAGTATATATATATATATATATATATATATATATATATATATTGTGACGCCTGCAGCTTAGCAGAACGCCACGTGGGCTCAGCTGCTCGCTAGGCCACTCGCTAACACTCGCCCGGGCAATGAATTTGGCTACAGTCTATCTACAATGTTGTACTTTCTTTCTTGTGAATCGTCATGTCACAGGCAGTACAGAAGTGGTCTTTATTTTCGCCTGTGACAATGCATTATATTTTATATCATCAGTTATAAGTTTAATGTATGAGACTGAATTATACAGCTAGAGAGTGTGAGTGAGTAAGTGCAGGAGGCAGAGGGTAGTACATGAAGTGTTACACGTTGTCTCGGTGACGTCATGCCACGGCCGGGCCCTCTGAGTGGCTGGCCGCCTTACCGCCCTCCTGCCGCGTCAGGAAGTGGTCCCCCCGCACTCCCTGCTGCCTTTGTGCCTTCCTTGCTCAGAGCTTGCCTGACCAGCATACCCTTCACACTTCCCTTGCCACCTGTCCCCGACTTCTACCTATAGAACACTTTCTCTCTCTCTCAACTTCTTACCTCTCATTCTTCCAATCTATTTAACATCATAACTCCCCTTTGGTTCTGCACGATTTCATATATCGGCCATCGTATTATATGCTGAAGCTCTCAGATATTCCATGTTTAGTTAGACATTTTGGAGGGGTTAACATTTTGTCTGTAGAGGTTCGACACACTCGCGGTGCCTCCCTACCTATTTCTTGGTTGTCTGCTGGTCTATTTAATGCTAGACTGGGGTGAGGCTACTGGTGTTGTGATTTCCGATGTGTACCAGGTTTTGTTAAACTTGTACAATCGCAACGGATACGTGGGAAGCCTAGGTTGTCTTTCTGACTGTGTACTTTGTGAGTTTAGCACTGTGTTGCGAGTGATGGCTTTTGCCTCTGCCACCCAACACTGTGCTAACTCGTTTTGCTTTGACCTTGAGAGGGCCGCCAGGAGAGAACCAGATACTAGCGATCTGGATCTCTCAAGAGAGCACCCCGTCATTTAACGTAATTTGGCCATACAGTCTTAAGGACCTCGCTAGGCTACGAGCCGCTTGCTCAGCCATTGTTTCCTAGCCTACAACATCCCAGCTAGACTTTATTCGCCTAGCAGACACCCGATTAGGATTATAAACTCTTACGTTATGTATGCAGCATTTTTATTCACGTTGATTGTAAGCCTTGGTTGTTGTTGAGTTGCACAACCCGAGCAGGCTTTTGCGTTGCCTGAGGAAGTACCTCTTTTGTTGTTGGAGATAATACTATTTAACATTTATTGTTATTCCCGTGCCAGTTAACACTGTATGTCCCTACACTTGTCATATCTTGTTCCTGCTTTATATAACAGTTCAAAATCCGATTCGATCATATTAAGCAGCATCAGACTTTCTTCAGAAGATTCCTTTTCGATGCTTTAGGACTTTCATTCACTTTCTTTAATATAGGAGTGACAGTTTATTATTGTTTAGAGTAACTTTAATTATACCTTCTTTTTGTTTGCATTAAATCATTCCAGTGATTTAATTGAGCTCTCTATCTTTTTCCTTGTATACATTATTAACGTAATTGTATGTTGTTGTGATCAGGCTGTATCAGAGATCATCAGCCTGTAGTAGTAGTGCATTTATACCGAGTTAGAGGATACCCCGCTATCGCAGATTTAACTCTGGAGGGTATAGGTGTTTTTGTGCGCCGGCATTATAAGTTCGAGGGTTGGATCTAGTGTTACCGTTGTGGCTGTGTGCCTTTCTAGTCCAATGATTAAGAGCCCTTTTTTTATACGAGTCCCGGTCGTAACAAATGGCGACCTTGCTTAGGATTTTGTGAACTTAGAGAAATATTGCAGGAGTGTTGTGGTCATTTGTTTTTTGTTTAAAGAAATATAGTGGACACGGATTTTTGTTTGGCAAGTAGTATAACACTTAAGAGTCTTCAAGCATTTTTGAGTGAATAGTGCTACATAAGAGTTTATGGACTTCTTTTTTTTATAAAACAGACTCTAAGGTGCAGCAGCGGGGTTTGTCTGAAGGCATTAGTGTTATAACTAGTGAGGAGGATGCAAGAAAGTTTCTGGAGATGCCTATTACTGCTGACCGGGTGTCGGGGATTGATCGGTATGGTCTCCAGTGTTTGGCCACGGTCATGGGGCATGGGGGCACTAGCAGCATGTCGAGAGGTGACCTGGTGGCCTGGGTGCTCGGCGGGGTGCGTGGGGCTTCGGGAGGAGCGGGAGCTGGGGCACCTTCGGCCCAGCCCCCATTCCACTCGACTCCTACCATGGCGCCCCCTCGGGCTCCGGAGCCGGGTACGTACCCGCAGGCCGATAGTCACTGGCAGCGTGGTTTGCAATTGGGTGAGTCTCCAATTGTTGCATCTCCTCCTCCTCAAGGTTTAACGGCAGATATGATCTTCCAACTTGAGATGGCTAAAATGCAGGTTGAGCAACGAAAGCATGAATCTAAGATTGAGATGGCTAAGATTGAGGAGAGAAAGGCCGTACGGGAGGCTGAGCTTCAGGTTGAGGCTACGAAGTACTGTGCAGACAGAGATCTTAAGAAGTCTCGGGTGGAGTCGACAGGGCAGCGTCTCGGTTCTGGGAATCGAGGTCTTGATCAGTCTTTATCGCCGCTGCTCAAGTTGGTCCCTGTATTTGATGAGTCGGGTGTCACCGAATTTTGTATGCGTTTTGAGAAGAAGTGCCGGGAGCACCAATGGCCCGAGGTTAATTGGGCAGCCCTTGTTTCCTCTAGGTTGGTTGGCAAAGGACTCAAGGCATATGATGCGTTGCCCTTGGAGTCTTGCGTCTATTATGAGGTATTGAAGGAGGCTGTCCTGCGGGCATATGAGTTACAACCAGAGACGTACAGATTGAAGTTCCGGGGTGTAACGAAGGGTCGTGAGTGCACCTTTCTTGAGCATGCCCGGGATCTGTCCGATGCATTTAGAAACTGGCTTCGTTCTGAGAAGGCATCGACGTTTGAGGAGTTGAAACTGCTGATGCTTCTAGAAAAAAAATTCAAGTGTACGGGCGGCGATCTGACGTTGAATCTTAAAGAAAAAAAAACGAAAACTCTTCAGGAGGCAGCTGAGATGGCTGACCTTCGGTTATCTTTGATTCGTGGGTGCGGTTCTGCACAGAGAAGTGATGCAGGCAATAAGGAGCGTAACCCTCCCCCTCCCCAAAACACTGATACACATAATTACACTAAGAACAAGAGCAACGACACCAAAACTGACCGTAAACCTAGTACCGTCCCGTTTAGAAAGGGTCCGGGTCCTTCCTCACTTCAAGGGAAGCCCAAGGGAAAGCTAGAATGCTTCCATTGTCATAAGGAGGGGCATTTTGCAAGAGCCTGTCCAAGCAAGTTACCTAATGCAGTTGTGTCTTTGGTTCGCAACATTGGGGTGTCCCCGAAGTCGTCTGAGTTTGCCCGGGGTATAATGTCAGAGGCTGGGACACAGCCAGTGGAGAAGAATCCGGAAGGCTCGAACCCTTTCCGTGATGTCTTTTGTGACCATCGAGGGCATGGCTGAGTGAAGTGGGCTGGTAAGAAGCATGGAGTTGAGCTGTTGCGAGACACGGGTGCCTCTCAGACTTTGTTGAAGAACTTTACTGGTAGACCAATAAACGCGGCACGGGTGGTTGTGGTGCAAGGTATCAATGCTATCAGGTCATACCCGTTGGTCAGGATGGAACTGGAGGTAGATGGGGTGACACGAGAGTTGGATGTTGGAATTGTGGAAAACTTGCCTGTTGGGGGCGTCCACCTCCTTCTCGGCAACGACTTTGCGGTGCTTACTTATGAGGTTTCACCCTTAGTCGTTGCCGAGAAGCCGGCCGACGTGAGTAGGGAGGAACAGGAGTGGGTAGAGAAGTGTCATGTACAATCTATGGCTTGCGTTGTTACAAGATCTCTTGCATCCAAAGTGTCACAGCCTATTCCTCAGTCTTCTGATCAACGGAGGAACGGTCGGAAGAAGACGGCTAATGTTGGTAAAAGTTTGGAGAGTTTAGTACCAGCAGCTCTTCTTGGCGACTCAGTATTGGCACCATTGTTGGAGTCTGGAGAAGCCCCAGGACCTGTCACAGCTAGTGAGGAGGTAGGGCAGGAAGAGACTCTGAGGCAGCAACGTTACACACAGAGAGAAAAAAGGGTTGCTCAGTTTGATATTGGGGGAGGACATTGGTTGCTTCGGAAGCATCTAGACAGGTTGGCTCCCTCGGATATTATTAAACTGCAGTTGGAGGATCCGGAAGTTCAGAAGTGTGGTAATGGTGCTGTCGAGCTCGAGGAGGACGGGGATGCAAAGCCAGGAGATTTTTTTTATATTGAGGGAATATTGTATCGGCGATTTCAAGACCCGAAGAGAAGTTGGGAGGGTGGGTCAGGAGTGGTAGACCAGCTGGTTGTGCCGAGGGCGTGCAGGGATAGCCTACTAAGGTTGGCCCACGATGTGCCGTTGGCAGGACATTTGGGAGTACGCAAGACGGTAACGGCTTTGGTTAAGTTGTTTTGGTGGCCAGGTTTAAAAGCACAGGTTGTGTCATGGGTGGCAATGTGCAGTACCTGCCAGAAAGTGGGTAAACCGAACCAATGCATCCCAAAGGCTCCGTTACAACCTATTCCTGTCATGGGGCCCCCCTTCAGTAAGGTAGTTATAGACATGGTTGGTCCCCTCCCTCCTACTAGTGCCGGTAATAAATTTCTCCTGACGATAATGGATGTAGCGACCCGTTATCCTGATGCATACCCCATGAGGAATGGCATGGCAAAGACGGTGGTTAGGAACTTGCTTTTGTACTTTTCCCGGTATGGTTATCCGCAGGAAATACAGTCTGACCAGGGGTCTAACTTTACCTCAAACATATTTACACAGACTATGCAGCAACACGGGATCACTACTGTAGTGTCGTCGGCTTATCACCCTGAGAGCCAAGGGGTGTTAGAGAGGTGGTATTCGACCTTAAAAAGTATGCTCCATTGTTATTGTCTGGAGAATGGTAAGGACTGGCACCTGGGTTTGCCTTACGTATTGTTCGCTGCGAGAGAGCTGGTGAAAGCCTCGAGTTTAGTCCAAATGAGCTTGTTTTTGGTCATCGCATCAGAGGCCCTCTCAACATGGTTAAGGAGATCTGGGAGGGTACTACTAAGCCGTGTTCGTTATTGAAATATGTCCTCGAGAGCAGAGAACGGATGTTGAAGAGCTTGGAGTTGGCTGGTCGAAATCTGGTGGGATCCCAGGCCCTGATGAAGGACAGGTACGATCAGAAGGTGAAACTCCGGGAGTTTCAGGTGGGTCAGGAGGTGTTGATCTTGCTACCTTTGGTGGGTCATCCCTTATCCGCTAAGTATACTGGTCCTTATAGGGTAGTGGAGAAGATCTCAGATCTTGATTACCTGGTGGCCACTCCAGACAGGAGGAAGAGAAATCAGTTGTGCCACGTAAATCTGATGAAGGAGTATGTGAGGCGCCCCCCTGAGCCTCTCACTGTCCCGGTAATGACTTGCAGCGGTCAAGGTGGAGAAGGATGAAGGGACAGTCATGCTCAGGTGGAGGATAACTGGGATTGTCATGTCTCCGCAGACCAGTGGGCGGGGAACTCGAGACAGGTCGCTCACGAGGCTCTAGAGCACCTGCCTGAGCAACAGCGTGTAGCCGTGCAGCACCTATTCGGTTCATACCCTGCTGTGTTTGCGGAGCACCCAGGCCTCACAACTCATGTGGTGCATGATGTGGATGTAGGAGATCACCCACCCTTTAAATCAGTGCCATACCGAGTCCCTCCTATCAAACTCCCAGCCCTCAGGGACGAGTTAGCGTATATGTTGGATCGGGGCCTGATAGAAAAGGGTGCAGTTTGGTGGACATCTCCCGTCACTCTGCAGCCCAAGCCTGATGGGAAAGTTCGTTTTTGTGTTGATTTCCGGCGGTTAAACGGTTTAACCCCCACCAATGCTTACCCCCTTCCTCGTGTGGATGACAGTGTCGACAAGATCGGAAAGGCACAGTATTTGACCAAGGTAGACCTAGTGAAAGGTTACTGGGAAGTGCCGCTGTCGGAGCGAGCGAAGGAGGTTTGCGGGTTTGTTGTGGATGGTAACACCTACCGTTGTAACGTCATGCCCTATGGACTCAAGAATGCACCAGCGACTTTCCAGAATCTGATGAATGACCTAGTAGCAGACATCCCTAACTGTACTGTGTATTTAGACAACGTGATAATTTATGACGATGACTTTGAAAGTCACTGTGCACACATTGAAGTCATGTTTAACCCGTGGAGCCCCGGCTAGTTTTGTAATGTTTGCGCACCAGAACCCGGCCGGTTTTCAAAAAATGGTTTTATTCCAGAAACAATAGCGAATGGATTAGGAATGAAGGAAAAACCACGAAAAACCGCTCAAAAAGCTTAAAAAATGGTCCAACAGAAAACGGATTTTACAAGAGTAAAAAATTGAAGGCAATTATCCCAAAAAAACAGGTTATTGCGTGCTCGCGTGCACGCACGTGGACTTTGAGAGTTTTCAA
Organism: Paralithodes platypus; assembly: GCA_032716605.1. Lineage (NCBI taxonomy): Eukaryota > Metazoa > Arthropoda > Malacostraca > Decapoda > Lithodidae > Paralithodes > Paralithodes platypus. The sequence continues at coordinate 39,109,109 of CM064577.1, read as the reverse complement.
CCATCGGCACGGTTGCGTGGGATACGTACACAGTTCCCATACAAATCTGAGCCCTCTTGAGTGGCTACACCTGAGGTTACGGTCGGCGCAATTAGGGTGACGCGCCAGGCGCGTCTCTGGGGCTGTGCGTTACATACATCGCCGACGCGTCAGACGCGTCGCTGGGGCTATACGGGTCAACAAGCTTAGTGAAGCGGGCTTAGTGGTGAATCTGAAAAAGTGTGACTTTGTAAGGGCAACTGTGCAGTATCTAGGATATGTGGTCGGGAGAGGCCAGGTTTGCCCTCCTCAGAATAAGATACAGGCTATCAATCAGTTCCCTAGACCGACCACCAAGCGGCAGATTATATGATTTTTGGGCATGATTGGGTACTATCGCCGCTTCATTCAAGGATATGCAACTGTGTTAGCACCTCTGACTGACTTATTAGCGAAGGATAAGAAGTTTCTGTCGGCGCCGGAGTGTGAAAAGGCATTTTCCCTTGTTAAACACCTTTTATGCACTCATCCTATACTCAGGGCACCAGACTTCGACAGGCCGTTTCAGTTGGCAACTGAAGCCAGCGGGGTTGGGGCTGGTGCCATCTTGATGCAGACAGACGAAGAGGGCCTGGAACACCCAGTAAGTTTTTTCTCCAAAAAGTTCAATTCGGCCCAGAAGAATTACTCAGTGGTGGAGAAAGAATTGCTGGCGATAGTGCTGGCGCTCAGGCACTTCGAGGTATGTTCCGGCCTATGGACCAGTCGTGGTAGTGTATACTGATCACCACCCTCTTAAATTTCTCAATCAGTTTAACAATCGGAATATGAGACTGACATGGTGGTCGTTGATGTTACAGGAATTCAATTTAGACATTCGCCATATTGCCGGTAGTGATAACGTGATTGCTGATTGTTTATCGAGGGTGGAGGATCCGAGTTAGGCTACCACAGGTGTGCGGGTTTGTGTGGATTAAAATTGGCTTGCCCCTGTAAGTTCAGCCGCCATAAACATATTAAAAATGAAAATTCTATAAAAACTCTTTCTTTAATAGTTAGTTTTTTGTAAGTATGTTATAGCTGAAGTTCTGAGTCGAACCTGTACTTCTCTCAGAAGGCGGGGCTAGTAGAAGCTCGCTCTAGGAGCATAGCAGTATGAATTAAGCTATTCTGTTGGGAGGGGTTGTAATTTTTGTTTTTGATGAGAACTGAGCTTTGCCTTCTTTGTTGCGAAGTGGTTAGGGGTGGCGAGTCTTATCGGGCTTCTGCTTGCCAGATATGGAGCTCATGGTTGAGCATCTAATATCTTGGGTCGGGTGTGACGCCTGCAGCTTAGCAGAACGCCACGTGGGCTCAGCCGCTCGCTAGGCCACTCGCTAACACTCGCCGGGGCAATGAATTTGGCTACAGTCTATCTACAATATTGTACTTTCTTTCTTGTGAATCGTCATGTCACAGGCAGTACAGAAGTGGTCTTTATTTTCGCCTGTGACAATGCATTATATTTTATATCATCAGTTATAAGTTTAATGTATGAGACTGAATGATACAGCTAGAGAGTGTGAGTGAGTAAGTGCAGGAGGCAGAGGGTAGTACGCGTAGTGTTACACGTTGTCTCGGTGACGTCATGCCACGACCGGGCCCTCTGAGTGGCTGGCCGCCTTACCGTCCTACTGCCGCATCAGGAAGTGGTCCCCCCGCACTCCCTGCTGCCTTTGTGCCTTCCTTGCTCAGAGCTTGCCTGACCAGCATATCCTTCACACCTCCCTGGCCACCTGTCCCCGACTTCTACCTATAGAACACTTTCTCTCTCTCTCAACTTCTTACCTCTCATTCTTCCAATCTATTTAACACCTTACGAGCGGCCTATGCGGTTTATTTATGTGTACCGCACAGCGGGGTGTTTTTAGCCAAAATAGGGCTGTTTACGTGATCATTTTCATGCCTAAATAAGACCCAGAACGTAAAACAAGTACCTATCCCTGAAAGGGCATAAACAGAGCTTTCGAATGACACCATAACGATCCTTGTATGATGGATAGTTTTCTTGCAATAACCGTGCAACGCGAGTGCAAAAAGCAGGTAATTCGGTACTTTCAGTACATAATTGAGTATGTAGCGAGTGAGAGAGGGAGGAGGGAGCTGAGATTTGTGTCAGTAGGTTCGCCGCGGTGGTCTGGAGCAGTCATACGCTCGCTAGTCTCCTGCCACCACTTGCCTCTCTCTCAGCCACATTACGTGCTGAAATTGCCACTCGAGTTATGTCGAGCGCCGCCACATAGTCCAGCTTTATTTAACTCGACTTATGTTGCTCGCCGCTAAATAAGGGTTAATATCATAACTCCCCTTTGGTTCTGCACGATTTCATATATCGGCCATCGTATTATATGCTGAAGCTCTCAGATATTCCATGTTTAGTTAGGCATTTTGGAGGGGTTAACATTTTGTCTGTAGAGGTTCGACACACTCGCGGTGTCTCCCTACCTATTTCTTGGTTGTCTGGTGGGCTATTTAATGCTAGACTGGGGTGAGGCTACTGGTGTTGTGATTTCCGATGTGTACCAGATTTTGTTGAACTTGTACAATCGCAACGGATACGTGGGAAGCCTAGGTTGTCTTTCTGACTGTGTACTTTGTGAGTTTAGCACTGTGTTGCGAGTGAGGGCTTTTGCCTCTGCCACCCAACACTGTGCTAACTCGTTTTGCTTTGACTTTGAGAGGGTTGCCAGGAGAGAACCAGATACTAGCGATCTGGATCTCTCAAGAGAGCACCCCATCATTTAACGTAATTTGGCCGTACAGCCTTAAGGACCTCGCTAGGCTACGAGCCGCTTGCTCAGCCATTGTTTCCTAGCCTACAACATCCCAGCTAGACTTTATTCGCCTAGCAGACACCCGATTAGGATTATAAACTCTTACGTTATGTATGCAGCATTTTTATTCACGTTGATTGTAAGCCTTGGTTGTTGTTAAGTTGCACAACCCGAGCAGGATTTTTGCGTTGCCTGAGGAAGTACTTCTTTTGTTGTTGGAGATAATACTATTGCACAATTATCGTTATTCCCGTGCCAGTTAACACTGTATGTCCCTACACTTGTCATATCTTGTTCCTGCTTTATATAACAGTTCAAAATCCGATTCGATCATCTTAAGCAGTATCAGACTTTCTTCAGAAGATTCCTGTTCGATGCTTTAGGACTTTCATTCACTTTCTTTAATATAGGAGTGACAGTTTATTATTGTTTAGAGTAACTTTAATTATACCTTCTTCTTGTTTGCATTAAATAATTCCAGTGATTTAATTAAGCTCTCTATCTTTTTCCTTGTATACATTATTAACGTAATTGTATGTTGTTGTGATCAGGCTGTATCAGAGATCAACAGCCTGTAGTAGTAGTGCATTTATACCGAGTTAGAGGATACCCCGCTATCGCAGATTTAACTCTGGAGGGTCTAGGTGTTTTTGTGCGCCGGCATTATAAGTTCGAGGGTTGGATCTAGTGTTACCGTTGTGGCTGTGTGCCTTTCTAATCCAATGATTAATTGCCCTTGTTTTATACGAGTCCCGGTCGTAACAATATATATATATATAGTATATATATACATATATATAGTATACATATTGTATAATGCCAGCACAAAGGACATTGCGACCTAAAATAATAATTGTCTACAAATTATTACGGTTCGTCAGGATATTCAGGGGAACTATTGTACCATTTAAACGTAATCAACATTATTATTGGGCTACATTAAGTTTTGGTAGTGGTAAGGTGAATGAACATATTGGAAACGCTGCAGTGAGTCAAGCTGCTTTACCTGCTCAGTGGTAGTGGTAGAAATATTTGATGTAGTCAAGACAATAATCTGCGCTGACCCAGGGCTTTATATTGCATCTCTCTGAGCGGTGGGCATGTTATACCTTATTAATAAAAAAGGTTATAGGTCCAAGACAAGTGATTACTTTTCGTAATATTACAATGGGGATAGTATCTGGCTCTCTACGCCAATACACCATTCCTCAGACACTATATTCCTTCAGGAAATACTTTAAGAACTTAAGTCTTAGAATAAGAAGAGAATACACTTGTTTGCTGGTTCTACATGAATATAAATTTATACCCTTTAAATCTTTATATGTAATATTTTGTTATATATAATTGTCCCAGGGCAACGGGTGGTGGCAGTTATTATTACTGGATACCAGCAGTGCAAAAAGAAGACATTATATTTAGCTTTTTATTGGTGTATAATTATATTAAATTATTTTTGTAGTTAAGGGACGAGGAACGGAACCTTTTTACCCTACCATAGACATATTTTACTATTAAGCGATCAGAACAGAGGCAAGGGGTGTGAGGAGAACTCCATCTCAAACTGCTGGGATTCGAACCCTGAAATATCGGTTAGGAAGTGAGCGTGCAACCGGCTACACCTAAGGCCACTCCACACTACATCATAATAACATACACAAGACAGATATTTGAATCAAGTAATGACAATTTAAATAATTATATTCAACTTAAATAAAGGCAGACAAAAAAAATATTTGAAGTGTAAGATACCTAGAGCTATGTGTTGTAAAGCTCGAGCACCATATACAATAATATTTACGAAATATTTCTGATGAGATGAAGATATTAACTAAAAACGAAAGTGTCCATGTTCTGAATATGTTATCAAGTTTAATGACACAAAACAAATGCAAACCGAATGATACTGACATGTTCATGGCATTAATCATAACCCTGTCTATAGATATATATATTTTGTTGTCTATGTGAACGAGGGAGACAAAAGGTAAAACTGCCTGTGACGAGTGCTTCCCCCAGAGTTGAAAGAGTGACAAGGCCAAAATCAAGAAATGTTCGAGCCAAAATACCTGGAGACACGGAGTTTGAAGCAATTTAAAGTCATAGGATGAGAGAAAGATGGACTCAGGGAGAGAGTTTCAGAGCTCAGCTGTTAAACAGAAGAAAGTTTGGGAGTATTGTTTCACTCTTGTGTTTGAGAGTTGTACAGAGTAGCGGTGGGATTGTGTTGCAAGATGGGTGCTACGTACTCTATGTAGAGGAGGTGGTATACTCTGAGAGAGCTCTGACGAACACTGATTGTAATACCGGTAGAATAGCGAGAGAGATGCCACATTGCGGCGAGGAGAGAGACATTGCAGTGAGTCGGTGAGTGGACGTGAGTTAATAAGACGAAAGGCTTTCTTTTCTACTTTGTCAAAAAGTGCCATCTGAGAGGATCTTCACCACACATGCGAACTGAGATGACCGGCCTAAAAGCAAGTCAAGAAGTTACCCCATGCAAAATAGCCAGTCTTCAAGTTCGACAACCAAAACAGAAGACCAGGAAGCCACGAACAACCAAGACAAGAATGGACGAGTCACCCCTAGTTAACCCCATCAGAATACCTCAGTGGGCCCCTCCAAACCATTCTCAAATTTACCTTCCGCCCAACCTGAGAACGGGAAGACTGGACCAATCACAGGACACCTGGACCAGCCAACCACAGCCCAGCTTTCGAATGAAGTCAACGTTTCAACCCCCAGCATCTTCATTCCAGCCAGATCTACAGTATGATGAGAATATGTTTATGGAAATACCACATAAACGACCCGAGGCCTACAGGTATAAGTGGACGTAAAATATAACCTGAAAGTCGACCACTGAATAGGTAAAAGAATATTCAGGTAACTATATCTACCTAAGCAGATATTAGAAGCTGAAGATGTAACTAGGATTAAAGTCCTATACTAGTTTATGTAAGATTACTCAAGCATTAAGCCGAGTTAATGAGTACTATATATGTAAGATAATACCTTGGAAGTATGCCATTATATCAATACCTAACTTCCAAGACTAGGATAAGTATTTATCTCACAATAATCGCATAACCTTTTCCCCTATAACCTTGTGACCCCGACACCAGAGAAACGAGTGTCAAAGATAATGCCGCATATGACCTCTAGGATATAGTACAAAGGAGTACAAAGGAAATCAAGCAACAACAGATCTAGTGACCCTTCTAGGCTGCTTGTCCTCCAAAACACTGAGGATCAAGTGTCCAAACAGTGGTTTAGAGTGGGTAAGGGAACATTGGAAAGGGAACTACTGCCCTGCCACTAACGTGGCAGGACTAGGAAGTTAGTAGGGGACATATGGGTTAGTAACTGAGGGGAGGATAAAGTTATTCATTTACAAACGCAGTCAGTCGCGGGTTTGATGCGAGATATTTGTCTAGGCGGAATTGAAATGAATCAACGGTGCTGCAGTCTATAACGTCTCGGGGAAGCCCATTCCACAAGTTGACAACTCGATTGAAGAAGAAATTCTTAGATTCGTGCGAGTTAAAAGATTTACCAATAATTTTGCAACCGTTTCCCCGCGTGTAATTAGATTGGTCGATAGTGAAGTACTTACTACAGTTCATATTGTCGATGCCTTTGATGATTTTGAACACTTGAATTAAGTCGCCTCTTAATCTGCGCTGGGTTAAAGGAAATAGATTTAATTCTCTAAGACGCTCTTCGTATGGTTTGTTCTTTAGGCTAGGTATCATTTTGGTAACTCTACGTTGAACTCGTTCTAGCTTGTTTATATCTTTTTGGTAATAAGGGCACCAGGATTGAACGCAGTATTCCAGAAGATGGCGGACTAAGGAATTGTAAAGGGTTAGGATAACTTCCTTGGATTTATGCTCAAATGATCTGCCTATAAAGCCAATTATTTTGTTTGCCTTCTTAACATTGTTGACTCGGTTTTAGGTTACTCGATATTGTTACTCCCAGATCAGTTTCTCTGTTTACATTCTTAAGCTGAGTGCCATTCATCAAATAGTTTGCTTTCTCATTTAGGTATCCGACATGTAGTACTTTACATTTATCCGCATTGAAACTCATTTGCCAAATTTGGGCCCAACATGACAATTTATCTAGATTGTGTTGCATATCGTCAACTTGTTCTTTTGAGAGTACGCTATTTGCAATTTTTGTATCGTCAGCAAATTTTGAGATTATGCAGGTGAGACCCTCATCTATGTCGTTGATGTAAATTAGAAAGAGAATTGGTCCTAGTACCGATCCCTGGGGTACCCCGCTACTTACATTGGTCCATTTAGATGCCTTACCGTTTATGACTACTCTTTGCTTTCTGTTGCTGAGCCAATTTTCTATCCATTTCACACAGTCTTGTATTACATGCGCTTTTAGTTTTAGCAGTAAACGTTTGTGGGGAACTTTGTCAAAGGCCTTTTGAAAATCAAGGTATATAATATCTACAGCTTTACTCTCATCGTAGAGGTTGAGGATATCGTGGAAGAAGTCTAAGAGGTTTGTTAAACAGGAACGTTTTTTACGAAAGCCGTGTTGAGTATCTTTAAGTATGTTATTTTCCTCTAAGTGATTTACGAGTCTGTCTCGTATGACCGTTTCTAGCATTTTACATACAACTGAGGTTAAGCTAATTGGACGATAGTTACTGGGTAGGGATTTGCTGCCTTTTTTGAATATCGGTGTTACGTTGGCTAGCTTCCACTGATCAGGCATAGTTCCAGACTGTAAGGATTTATTGAATAGTAATGTCAGTGGTTTGGAGAGCTCATTCTTAGCTTCCTTTAGAACTCTAGGCGAGATTGTATCAGGTCCTGGCGTTTTATTTACCTTGAGTTTATCTAAACAATTCAATACTTCTCTCTCTGTAACGGTGATATTGCTTAGAACATCTGAATTATCAATCTGAATCGGCGATGGTGTAGGGATATCACTGAGGTCTTCTGTTGTAAAAACTGATGCAAAGAAGGTATTGAGGGCATTACTCATTTGTACTTCGTCTTTGGTGTATTCTCCTTTTTCATCGACTAACGGTCCAACAGTTGAAGTAACTACTTTTTTCTTTCTGATATAACTATAGAATTCTTTCGGGTTTGTTTTACTTTGATTCACAATATGTAACTCTAAGGTCTTTTTACTTTGCTTAATTAACTTTTTGGCTTTGCGTCGTAGCTCTACAAATTTCACCCGTTCTTCGTCATTTTGTGAGGATTTTAATCTATCATTAGCACATTTTTTAGCAAGCAGGCAGTTTGAAATATCTTTATTCCACCATTTGGGCTTATTATTATGGCCTGGACGCCGTATTTTCGATGGTATGCAGTCTTGCACTGCTTTTAGGTAAGTGGTTTCGAATAACTTCCAAGATGTATTTATGTCGTTATTGTTAATTAAAAAGCTCCAGTCAGTTTCTTTAAACATAGCTCTAAGTTTATGGAAGTTTGCTTTCTTGAAATTAGGGACTTTTTCGATGCTACTATTTGGTTCGTTACTAGTAAACTTTAAAGTGAAAGTTATCGTACGATGGTCGCTGTTACTGAATTCATCACCAACATTCAAATTCTCTATCAATTCTTCTTTTGTTGCAAGTACAATGTCAAGAACGTTATTACCACGGGTCGGCATTCGAACAAATTGATAAAGCGAACTCTCTTGCAAGTTCGTATACAAGTCATGTCCGGAGTGTGAAGTAAGAGTATCGCCCCACTTGGTCACAGGTAAATTAAAGTCGCCAAAAATTACGGTATCTTGTGAGTTACTTACATCTGAAATTTGTTCGTAAATTTCGTAAAATTCGTAAAATTAGTAGAGGAGTATGCAATCCACACCCCACTACTATTCTAAATCCTTCGGGCACAGAGTAGCTAAGTAAAAGTGTTGGCTTGTACCAGCCTGCCCCTGCACCCTTCGAGAGTACCTGCCTGAAGTACTTCTATAGTCCTGCCTGTGGATGACCTGCCTACCTGAAGTCCTGAACCCTGGACCTCTGCTTGAGTGACGCCGGACAACCCTGAAGTGCTGTCCACCACCCTCGATCCACGTTGGCCAGACTTGTACTCTCGACCCCTGCCCTCCAAAATCACGTAAGTGTCCCTGTGTATCTTCTGTTTGTGTTATTGTTGTGAGGTATTATATGTAAAATATGTGAAACGTGCTGCGTGAATTTATTCTGTGATCTGTGCCCTAGATCCTGTTCCGTTGCATATTTAATCAAACCTTCTGAACTATATATCTAACCAGTGTTAACTTTATATTCAATTTGTAGCCTGTTAATTACTACCTTTGCATTATACGTCTGATGCATACGTTACATACCTGTGTTAACTATTCTGATTCACCACATGCTTGCAGATTTTCTATTTATATGTTCTGTGATGTATTTTGCGAGTTGAAGTCGCAGTTTATTCCGTGAATTAATTCTCTCCTTTATACATATTTACCAAGAAACTACGCTCAATTTCATAGCGAGAAAACCCCAGTTTATCCAATTACCCCCCTTAATTTCGAACTTGATATTTACGCTTGTTCCTTAACCATTTTAGTAATTATTTTATGAGTTACTATTCCTGTTCATTTGATTACTGACGTAAGTAATATTCGATTCTTCATGCGTAGGAATTCTCGACCGCATAGTTTCTAATTACTTAATTGTACATCATCCACCTTACACATCGTACATTCCGTGTAAGTTATTTATATAGTTTCTGCTAACTCGTTCAGAATCCTTATCTAATACTGCTATAAGTATTACTGAGCATAACTTCGTCATATGCGCCCATTTAATTACTAATTCATATTGCAGTAATTTCATTCGTACATTTCACCTGTACCCCATTAATGGAGCAGATTTAATTAACCTTGTTGATCTACGTTAGTCTGTTTCCACATTGACCCATGTCATTTAGTTATTTTAACTTCCATTTATTGTATCGTATTCATTACATATGAATTCCTAAGCTTGATTTGTTACCATTGCATACGATCGCTTAACGGGAATATCAAGTAAAATAAGAACTTATACTTTCGAGGCTTTTGTGAACTTCATCTTATGTGAATTAAAAAACTTGTTCCTCTGCCACCAGTTAATTTGATGTTGAACCTATACTAGAGATATAGTTGCATTAACTAAATATTAAATTCCCACCACCGCAGTCTCACAGATGACCTGACCCGCTCACCTTTCCCTAAGGTCACTTTAGTATACGCGGTCCAATATCAAACACACCTTGACTTACCGTGTGACTCACCTGCCTACCTGCGCGTCTGTTTAATTAACTCAATTCTCCCCATCTCTCTTGTAGGGTATATTCCTTGCTGAATAATTTTATTATTTATTCACGGAAAACGCTCGACCCTCATTAATTACTGTGTTGAAGGCTTACATTTATTTTATGCTTATTATAATTGTTGTATATTTGCCATTTGTCCAAGTTATTCAGGACTTTTTCTATTGAGTAGTTCCTGTAACCATGTACTTGAGTCTCTATATTGTATTCTTGCTATTATTACAATTTAGAAGACATCCAGGGTTGCGAATTTAAATCCGTAACCTAGAGATTGATAACATCATGATTAGATGATCCACTTCGTCCCCACTTATACCATTATTATAATAAAACCATTTATATGTTCATGTTTGAGTTGTTATTGAGTTCTGTATTATCCTATTGAATACCCTTATAATTGATTAAGAATACGCTCGGTGTGACCCTGTCAAGTTTTATCAAGGTCTATCAGTCCATAATTGGATTGTTATAAAGACTATATCACGGATTATATATTATTATAGCCCGACATAACACTGGTGGCAGGGGTGTCTTGATACGGCATACCAGCACGAAAATTCTTACTATAAATTATTTTTTCTTTGGTATTCAATTGGTGGTACATTATTCATCATGGTACATTATTCATCATGTCAGCACCACTTAGATCTCTTGATATCCCGGCATTTAAGCCCGAGGACTATGATATATACACATATTTGGAAATAGTCAAACCGGTCCTGGACATTATGTTCGGAAACGAGGACACTTCCAAGATTCACACTATTATAGTTAAACTTGGGAAATGTGTAACAAAGGTATCGGGATACGTGCATGACAATATGCCTGGGTTAACCTGTGCACAGTTTGAGGTCTACATCAGGACAGCTATCAGTCCCGTATTACGACAAACTATTGCAGATAAACAATTCCATCAAGTCGTGTATTCAGGCGATTTGGATGGAACTATTGATAAGTTGCAACAGTTAGCATTAACTGCTTTCCCTGACAAAAAATAAGTAAGCCCAGAGAAAGAAGACCATATTCAAGGCACTGGTCATGATATTACCTGACCCCGTGACGGATCACTTCTCCATAGTTGAACCTACCAACTACGACACTGATCTTCCGGTGAAAAGGAGGATCATGGCGTTACGGCAAGCCAGGGATCAAGCACAGTAAAGCACCACCAACAAGATCGCAGTGATAAGCAAGGTCACTACACACCCCACTTCCGGTCCCTCTTCTCCTCGCAGCCTTACAGCTCCTAGGCCGTCAGATAAGGCTGAAGAATGGGCCAGGATACGGCCTGCAGACTGGAAACCCTGCACCGGATCCTGTATGCTCTGGTCGCTGAAGAGATCCTTCAGCGAGTTAACCCGGAAGAGACCAAGACTCCAAGTTGGTGGGCACAAATCCCATGGATCAAGGCACGCCAGATCTCAGCAATGATCGAAGATGGGACTGCCGGAATAGATGAAGGAGAACTACAAAAGGACATCGAAGGAGAACTACGAACACCTTATCAGCCTGAATTAGTCGAGCCGGAGCCGCTGGATTTTTGAGATGCCCCCCCAAACTAATAGTCGTGACCATGGCGGGGGCTCATGACAAAACATCGGATGACAGATTTCCGGTGTACCATAAAATCACGCTGAATGGGGTGAAAGTTCGACTCCTCATTGGCACAGGGGCTTCCCGTTCTTGTCTTTTCCTTCCTTTTTTCCGCAAGCATCAGCATGCTTTCGGAGGAATTCAGTCATCTTCGATCATATTAATTAGTGCAAATGACCAGGTTATTCCCAACCTAGGTCAGTCACTTCCCCTCTATGTAAACACCCCTCACCCTAATCACGGAGTTCATCACTCTTTCGTGATATACAATCCCAGTGAAGCCAAGTTTGATGGATATCTGGGATTTGATTTATTAGCTTCTTTAAGTGCCTTCATGAATTTTAGGTACAAGACACTGTCTTATACCCACCGTCCAAAACTGACCAAAAACAAAAACCCTCACCTCCTCTAGGTAACTTGAAACAGTTAAGATCAGTCCCTTTACCAGAAACTCCCCCTATTGACACTGCAACCCCAAAAACTGACCTAAATGAAGTTCAATGTCCCAGTAATGTCATTTCTCCCGCCATAACATCCACTTCCATTACTATTCCCCCTCATCATGAGAAATGGATTCCCATTGTTCCAACAATACAAGGAAATGTCCTTGTGACCCCACACCTCCAAAGCCCTTTCAATGGGGCATGCCTGACCGCTCCTAGCCTGCTACCTCATCACCTTCATTGCATAAAAATAGCAAAAATTTCTGATAAGCCTGTCACATTACCCAAAGGCTTAGCTATTGGCGACCTCGAAATGTACTCTGATGAACTTTCTGTCCCTTCTGACTCTTCCCCTCCCTATAAGAACCCCCTTTCTGACATACCTACTACTCTTACCAACAATCAATAAACTGACCTCAGAAATCATCTTATTTCATATAAAGATATTTTCGCCACATCCAATCGGGATATGGGAAAAACCCAAATCTTACATCACCCCATTCAGACAGTGAGCGACCCCATCCAAAGACAAGAAGAAGAAAAACAGGTTACTGATATGCTTGCCACCGGAGTAGTAAAACCATCTACCAGCCCCTGGTCTTCTCCAGAAGTCTTAGTTCGGAAGAAGGACGGATCTACCCAATTTTGCATTTATTATCGGCAGCTGAATGACGTCACCATCAAGGACGCCACACCTCTGCCCAGAATCAATGATTCTAGCTTGATTCCCTACTAGTCGCCAAATGGTTCACAACTCTTGACCTGCAAGCTGGTTACTGGCAGGTGCCTGTGTTGCCAGAATACCAACAAAAAACAGCTTTCTCCACCAGTCAGGGGAGGTTATATGAGTTTACAGTCCTTCCATTTGGACTCTGCAATGGACCAGCCACATTCTCCAGGTTGATGGAGTCAGTGTTGCAAGGGTTAACATGGGAGACTTGTTTAGCATATCTAGATGATATTATTGTGTTTGGCACTACCTGGGCCGAACACCTACAATGCCTCACACAAATTTTCCAGAGGATCCAGGATGCAAATTTAAAGCTGAAACCCTCCGAAACCCTAGCACAAAGTCAAGTAAATGTTTTGGGTCATGTTGTATCCAAAGAGGGTATTGCCCCAGACCCCTGCAAGCTAGAAGCAATAAGTAAAATCACCCCTCCCACTAACGTAAAAGGTGTATGTGCCTTTTTAGGCCTAGCGTCATATTATCGAAGTTTTGTGAAGAACTTTGCTACCATTGCCAAACCCCTTCATGATTTAACTAAAAAAAAAGAACCTTTCATATGGACTGATTCCAGACTCCAAGCTTTCAACAGTCTCAAAAATGAGCTAGTTGCATCCCCAGTGGTCTCTTTCCTGTTAAGCCATTCCGGTTATACACACACATGTCATAATTTGGAATTGGCGCTATATTAGGTCAAACCAGAGAAGGAAAAGAACACATCATTGCATGTGCAAGTCGCACCATGAATCCAGCATAAATTAATTACCCCGTCACGAAGCAAGAATGCCTAGGAATTATTTGGGCACTTCAACACTTCAAGGCCTACCTGGCCGGAGTCAAGGTCACCGTTATTACAGATCACCACGCCCTTCAATGGCTCAGAAAGTCAGATACAAAAAATGCTCTGACTGTCCGATGGAGAGAATCCCTGGAGGAATTCGACATGGATATCGTGTACCGTCCAGGGAAACTGCACACCAATGCTGATGCTCTCTCTCGCCTTCCCTTACCAACCACCACTACCTCTACTCAAGACGATACACCTCACACTATTATCGCAATCCACCATCACGGCTCGTTGGAGAACAGCCAGCAAGAGTTGTTGCTACAATATCAACAGAAACGAAAACCAGATTGGATGCCCAGGATTTTTTTTAATCAACTCACCAGGCGAGGCAACAATCTTTTTAATTTAGAAGGAAAATTTGTAGTCAGCCCTAAAAACGCCCTGTCAACCATGCAATCCATTCACATGGATAATGGCATCCACCTTGCTCAAAGACAACTAATCACCACCTTCCAACAAGTGTACTGGACTCCATCTCCATATGTAACTGGGAAGAGAATTACCGAATCCTGCAAAGCATGCACTTTGGGGAAGGATAGAACCACAACACCTGGTCCTTCAGGTAAATTAATTGCAGCCAAGCCTTGGCAATTACTAGCAGTCGATATCATGGGCCCACTTGAAAATAGCCATGGAAATAAGTACAGTATATCATCACTTTTGTAGATACCTATTCCAAATATGTCATTGCCTGCCCAGCCAAAGAACACTCAGCCATTGCTGTTGCAGAGGCCCTCATCCAACATGTCTTCCCTTACTTTGGCCTGCCTGAAGCCATTCATTCTGACAATGCCCCCGAATTTACTAGCCATATCTGGTCACAAATCTCATTAATGTGTGGGTTCAAAATCAGCCATTCTTCTCCTTACTGGCCTCAAGGAAACTCGATATGTCAAAGGAGCCACCTTACCATTGCAAACCAAATCCGGACCAGACTGCAACAAATGGATTCCAAGGATTGGTCCAGTCAAGTAAAAATTGTGCAATGGGGATCAACACCTGCCCTCGAGAAGACGGAATTTCACCTCACGAGCGAGCATTTGGAGTAACCCCTCTACTTCTTCCCCTCCGTCATCTAGCTGCCCCATCTTATTTCATATCAAGATATTTTCGCCAATTCCAATCATCTTACATCACCCCATTCAGACAGTGAGCCACCCCATCAAGCAACCCATCCGAAGAAAGAACCCCATCCATAGACAAGAAGAAAAACAGGTTACTGATATGCTTGACACCGGAGTAGTAAAACCATCTACCAGCCCCTGGTCTTCTCCAGTAGTCTTAGTTCGGAAGAAGGACGGATCTACCCAATTTTGCTTTGATTATCGGCAGTTGAATGACGTCACCATCAAGGACGCCACACCTCTGCCCAGAATCGATGACTCTCTTGATTCCCTACTAGGTGCCAAATGGTTCACAACTCTTGACCTGCATGCTGGTTACTGGCAGGTGCCTGTGTTGCCACAACACCAACAAAAAACAGCTTTCTCCACCAATTCTTGCACCCAACCCGATCTTATAAATTCAAAAATAAACACTGCAATTTCTCTGAACCAGGACCTTTCTAGAATTAATGAATGGGGACAAAAGAATCTAGTTTCCTTTAATGCACAGAAAACCAAGTACATTCAATTTTCTAACCGACAGAATCTCACTGACTCGCATATATTTTTTAATGATGTAAATATTCCCATTTCCCCTAGTATTGACATTCTCGGTGTAACATTAACTACTAACTTGAGCTGGACACATTATGTTAGAAGCATTGCTAAGAATGCCTCTAAAAAACTGGGACTCCTGTACAGAGTTCGAGAATTCTTCACTACGAGCAGTTGGCCGTAATATATAAAAGTCATGTGCGTTCTCAGATGGATTACTGTTCACGTCTGTGGAGTGGAAGTGGAGTGGTTTCATTGAGGCAGTTGGACAAAATTCAAAATAAAGCTATTAGATTAATCAATAACCCTGCAATCACACATGACCTTCCTACATTATCCATACGAAGAAACGTTGCATCCCTTGCATTATTCTACAGTTATTTTCACAGCAATTGTTCCGAGGAACTTGCTTCAATTGTGCCGCCTCTCCACATCTTTCCCCGTAGAACTGAGGGCAGCTGAGAGAGCCCATGAATTTACACTTTCTCCTCCACAATGCAGAACTTCTGCTTATCAAAATTAATTTATCCCTAGAACTACTACTCTTTGGAATTCACTTCCCTCGAGTTGCTTTCCACAAACTTACAATCTACAAAAGTTTAAATCCAGTTGTTACAAACATTTTATGAATGGAGGATGCCTTTAGGCACATGGACCTTTTTATTTTATCTGTGTTTTTCCTTCCTCCGTACATTGTCTCTTTAAAAAAAAAAAAAAAAAAAAAAAAAAAAAAAAAAAAAAACAGTCCTTCCATTTGGACTCTGCAATGAACCAGCCACATTCTCCAGGTTGATGGAGTCAGTGTTGCAAGGGTTAACATGGGAGGATTGTTTAGCATATCTAGATGATATCATTGTGTTTGGCACTACCTGGGCCGAACATCTACAACGCCTCAGACAAGTTTCCCATAGGATCCGGGATGCAAATTTAAAGCTGAAAACCTCCAAATGCACCCTAGCACAAAGTCAAGTAAATGTTTTGGGTCATGTTGTATCCGAAGAGGGTATTGCCCCAGACCCCTGCAAGCTAGAATCAATAAGTAAAATCACCCCTCCCACTAACGTAAAAGGTGTACGTGCCTTTTTAGGCCTAGCGTCATTTATCAAAGTTTTGTGAAGAACTTTGCTACCATTGCCAAACCCCTTCATGATTTAACTAAAAAAGAAGAACCCTTCATATGGACTGATTCCAGACTCCAAGCTTTCAACAGTCTCAAAGATAAGCTAGTTGCATCCCCAGTGGTCTCTTTCCCTGACTATACTAAGCCATTCCGGTTATACACAGACGTGTCACAACTTGGAATTGACGCTATATTAGGTCAAACCAGAGACGGAAAAGAACACATCATTGCATGTGCAAGTCGCACCCTGAATCCAGCAGAAATTAATTACCCCATCACGAAGCGAGAATGCCCAGGAATTATTTGGGCACTACAACACTTCAAGGCCTACCTGGCCGGAGTCAAGGTCACCGTTATTACAGATCACCACGCCCTTCAATGGCTCAGAAAGTCAGATACAAAAAATGCTCTGACTGTCCGATGGAGAGAATCCCTGGAGGAATTCGACATGGATATCGTGTACCGTCCCGGGAAACTTCCCACCAATGCTGATGCTCTCTCTCGCCTTCCCTTACCAACCACCACTACCTCTACACAAGACAATTCACCTCACACTATTATCGCAATCCACCATCACGGCTCGTTGGACAACAGCCAGCAAGAGTTGTTGCTACAATATCAACAGAAACGAAAACCAGATTGGATGCCCAGGATTTTTTTTAATCAACTCACCAGGCGAGGCGACAATCTTTTTAATTTAGAAGGAAATATTGTAGTCACCCCTAAAAACGCCCTGTCAACCATGCAATCCATTCACATGGATAATGGCATCCACCTTGCTCAAAGACGACTAATCACCACCTTCCAACAAGTGTACTGGACTCCATCTCCATATGTAACTGCAAAGAGAATTACCGAATCCTGCAAAGCATGCGCTTTGGGGAAGGATAGAACCCGAACAGCTAGTCCTTCAGGTAAATTAATTGCAGCCAAGCCTTGGCAATTACTAGCAGTCGATATCATGGGCCCACTTGAAAATAGCCATGGATATAAGTATATCATCACTTTTGTAGATACCTATTCCAAATATGTCATTGCCTGCCCAGGCAAATAACACTCAGCCATTTCTGTTGCAGAGGCCCTCATCCAACATGTCTTCCCTTACTTTGGCCTGCACGAAGCCATTCATTCTGACAATGCCCCCGAATTTACTAGCCATATCTGGTCACAACTCTCATTAATGTGTGGGTTCAAAATCAGCCATTCTTCTCCTTACTGGCCTCAAGGAAACTCCATATGTCAAAGGAGCCACCGTACCATTGCAAACCAAATCCGGACCAGACTGCAACAGATGGATTCCAAGGATTGGTCCAGTCAAGTAAAAATTGTGCAATGGGGAATCAACACTTGCCCTCGAGAAGACGGAATTTCACCTCAAGAGCGAGTATTTGGAGTAACCCCTCTACTTCTTCCCTTCCGTCATCTAGCTGCCCCTTCATATTTCATATCAAGATATTTTCGCCACATCCAATCGGGATATGGGAAAAACCCAAATCTTATATCACCCCTTTCAGACAGTGAGCCACCCCATCAAGCAACTTATCCGAAGAAAGAACCCCATCCAAAGACAAGAAGAAGAAAAACAGGTTACTGATATGCTTGCCACCAGAGTAGTAAAACCATCTACCAGCCCCTGGTCTTCTCCAGTAGTATTAGTTCGGAAGAAGGACGGATCTACCCAATTTTGCATTGATTATCGGCAGCTGAATGACGTCACCATCAAGGACGCCACACCTCTGCCCAGAATCGATGACTCTCTTGATTCCCTACTAGGCGCCAAATGGTTCACAACTCTTGACCTGCATGCTGGTTACTGGCAGGTGCCTGTGTTGCCAGAACACCAACAAAAAACAGCTTTCTACACCAGTCAGGGGAGGTTATAGGAGTTTACAGTCTTTCCATTTGGACTCTGCAATGGACCAGCCACATTCTCCAGGTTGATGGAGTCAGTGTTGCAATGGTTAACATGGGAGACTTGTTTAGCATATCTAGATGATATCATTGTGTTTGGCACTACCTGGGCCGAACACCTACAACGCCTCAGACAAGTTTTCCATAGGATCCAGGATGCAAATTTGAAGCTGAAACCCTCCAAATGCACCCTAGCACAAAGTCAAGTCAATTTTTTGGGTCATGTTGTATCCGAAGAGGGTATTGCCCCAGACCCCTGCAAGCTAGAAGTGTGACGCATGTCCACGTGTGAGCATGCTGTACAGAACGCCTAGTCATGCCCCACTCTCGCTAGGATCGTCAGGGCAGGAACTTTGGCTGTAGTCTATGTAGAGTTTCCTAACTTAGTTCATGTGAGCCGTTGTACTATAAGTATTATGAATATGTATTTTGTTTTCATCTGAGTCAACGAGTTCTATTTTATATCATTAGTTATAAGTATTGTGTGTAAAACTTATTTGTAATGATGGGAAGAGAAACAGCCACAGTTGGGGGTCAGTGGGTGCGGCAGGCGGGAGGTGGGCCTAACTCACTCGCATTCCTCCCTCCCTCAGTGCTAGGGGAGCCTTTGTGTATCCCAGAGGAGAGAGAGAAATTACGTAATGGTTGTCAGTGGGCGGTCCTTAGTAGTTCACGTTGGGCTCACTAGAGGGCCGGGTATAAAAGGGAAGTCTAGCCATTTTTTCATCAGAACTCATTAGGCAGAGCGACTTCTCATTTCCCTTGCTAACTATATATTCTTCTGACTGATGGGAACTTTCTCTACTACCTTACATTCTTATCTCCTCTTTTCCCTGCCCTGTTTAACTTCCATTGTCCCGTTGGTGCAGAGCTAGTCAGCCAACGTATTATCGCTTGAGTTCTCACGAGATACTTGCCTATTAGATAGCCTATTTTGGAAGGGTTGACTTAGAATAGGATTGATTTATGTTTGTTGCACTTGTATATGCATTTCCCTGTGTGTTATTATTATTATTCCTGTTTTCTGCTGGTCTAGGTAATGCTAGACTGGGGTAAGGCTTTTCTGTGTTACGAGTTGTTGTTTGATGCAGTGGTTAAGCGATAAATCTGCATACTCGTTTCGGTTCAGTGAAGCCTAGGTTGTCTTCGCGGCTGACTGTGTTGAGTTAATAATTTACAGTGCGTGAGGGCAAGAGCCTAACCACCCTGTATTTTATTAACAGTTTGTTTTTACTTTGTCAAGGAGCCGGGAGAAAACCAGATACAAGGATCTGGATTTCTCAAAGTGCACTTCTTAGTTTTAACGTAATACTTTAAACAGTCGTGAGGACTTCGCTAGGCTACGAGCCGTTTTTGATCAGTCACTGCTACCTTTTTGCCTACAGTAGCCCAGCTAGACTTTATCTCGATTAGTAGATACAGAATAGTATTGAAGCTTTCCTTATGTATGATATTGTTTATGCACTATTGATTTCATGTGTTGCAAGCTTGGCTACTTTAGTGATTAGTGGCCCACGAGCACAATCCGAGTAGGCTATTGCCGTTGCATTTGCGGAGTACTTCCTTTTAATGTTTGCCATTTACTATTGCATATTCTTTTAATTATTCTTATGCCAATTTAAACCTTTAATAGTATTTAATTGCCAGTGTTTTTGCTTATTGAATTACTGTTCAAAATCCGATACGTACTTCTTACGAGCATCCGAGAAGCATCTAACTTTTTTCAGAAGATTCCTTGCTCGATGCTTAAGGACTATTAATTAACGTAACGTAATAGTGCCGATCCGAAGTAGAGGGTGGTGGACTTCTTAAGTTCATAGTCAAGGGTGGATTACTTCGGCTTCGGCCAACACTATTCTTTGGTGTTGTTGTTTCTTACTTCATTGTTTGATTGTTGACCAGACTAGATAATTCCTGTCTCTTTATTAGTCTGTTGTTGAACACTAGTACCGAGTTCTTGTAAACCCCGTTATAGCAGATTGAACTCTGGAGGGTATTGGTGTTTTTTGTTCGGCTGGCAGTACTCAGGGGTTGGGATCGTGTGTTTCCGTTGTGGCAGCGAGCCGTATTCGAGTCCTGATTGAGAGCCCTTGTGTACCCGAGTGCCAGTTCGTAACAAATGGCGACCTTGCTTAGGATTTTGTGAACAGTATAAATTTTTGCAGAGTTGTACAACATTTGTTTGTTTGTATTTTAGCGTGCATATTGAAGAATATATTTTTTGTATGGCAATTAGTAAAGCATTTAAGATACTCCAGTTAATTTAGTAATTAGTGCTTGCATAGGAAGTTTAACACTTTGTCTCGAGAATTTTTTTGTGGACTTCAGTATGTCGTGCATTAGCACTGACGATGAGCGAGAGATGTCATTTGAAGGTGTGCCGTTAGTAACCAGTGAGGAGGATGCTAGAGTTTTTGTGAGTAAGCGGTACCACGTGACGGAGGAGAGGCTGACTGGGGTGGATGTTTGTGGCTTGCACCTGATAGCCAAGGTTTTGGGCATTTCCAATGTAGCAGGGATGTCCAAGGGGGAGCTGATTTCCTGGGTGTTGCGTGGGCGACATGGGGTTTCGGAGGAGAGGGCGTTTGGGGGGGTTCCTCCCCAGATCCCCTCTCACTCGACTCCCACAGTGCCGTTCACTCAGTTACCGGAGGTTAGCACTCTCCCACAGAGGGATGAGAATTGGCAGATTGGAGTGCCCTCGGGTGGTGCACGTGGTGGTTCCCAGTTTTTGCCCCCCCTCCTTCAGTAGTGGCAGCTCCCTCTTCCTGCCTGTCTCCAGATATGGTATTTAGACTTGAGCTTGCTAAGATTGAGGCTAGGAAGCAGGAGATTGAGGCTAGGAAGCAGGAGGATGAGACCAGGAGGCAGGAGGATGAGACCAGGAGGCATGAGATTGAGGTTAGGAGGCAGGAGGATGAGACCAGGAGGCATGAGGCTGAGCTTAGGTACGACTCAGAGAAATATTGTGCTAAATTAGATTTAGATAAGACTCGTGCAGAGTTGACAGGGACTCGGATGGGCCGTGAGGGCCAAGTAAGAGAACAGTCCTTGGCCCACTTTTTTTTTTTTTTTTTTTTTTTTTTTTTTTAAGAGACAATGAACGGAGGAAGGAAAAACACAGATAAAACAAAAAGGTCCATGTGCCTAAAGGCATCCTCCATTCATAAAATGTTTGTAACAACTGGATTTAAACATTTGTTGATTGTAAGTTTGTGGAAAGCAATTCGAGGGAAGTGAATTCCAAAGAGTAGTAGCTCTGGGGATAAATGAATTCTGATAAGCAGAAGTTCTGCATTGTGGAGGAGAAAGTGTAATTTCATGGGCGCTCTCAGCTGCCCTAGTTCTACGGGGAAAGATGTGGAGAGGCGGCACAATTGAAGCAAGTTCCTCGGAACAATTGCTGTGAAAATATCTGTAGAATAATGCAAGGGATGCAACGTTTCTTCGTATGGCTAATGTAGGAAGGTCCTGTGTGATTGCAGGGTTATTGATTAATCTAATAGCTTTATTTGAATTTTGTCCAACTGCCTCAATGCAACCACACACCACTTCCACCCCACAGAGGTGAACAGTAATCCATCTGAGAGCGCACATGACTTTTATATATTACGGCCAACTGCTCGTCAGTGAAGAATTCTCGAACTCTGTACAGGAGTCCCAGTTTTTTAGAGGCATTCTTAGCAATGCTTCTAACATGTGTCCAGCTCAAGTTAGTAGTTAATGTTACACCGAGAATGTCAATACTAGGGGAAGTGGGAATATTTACATCATTAAAAAATATATGGGAGTCAGTGAGATTCTGTCGGTTAGAAAATTGAATGTACTTGGTTTTCTGTGCATTAAAGGAAACTAGATTTCACTTGTCCCCATTCATTAATTCTAGAAAGGTCCTGGTTCAGAGAAATTGCAGTGTTTATTTTTGAATTTATAAGATCGGGTTGGGTGAAAGAATTGGTAAATGTGAAGGAACTGTGGAGTGTTGAGTCATCTGCGTAGGAATGTATTGGATTATGAGTGGTAGATATGAGATCATTGATATGAATGAGGAACAGAGTTGGGGCCAAAACTGATCCCTGGGGAACACCAGTTATTGAGTGAAATTGAGAATAAAGGCCATCTACCATTACACGTATTTTTCTGTTATGAAGATAAGAAGAAATTAGTGGAACTAATGATGCAAGGCCGTAGTGTGACATCTTCGACAATAAGGATTGATGCCAGACTCTATCAAATGCCTTTGATATATCCAGTGCTATTGTATGTGTTTCACCATGTTGGTCTGTAGCTTGGTTGATTTGATGCGTAAGAAGGCAAAGAATGTCTGCAGTTGATCGACATCGTCTAAAACCATATTGCCTATCACTGATTAATTTATTATTCTCCAGATGCTTAATTATGTGATTATTTATATAATTTCAAAAACTTTGCCAAGAGTGGAAGTTATAGCTATTGGTCTGTAGTTTGATGGATCTGAAGAGGCACCTTTTTTAGGAACTGGATGGATGTTTGCTTCTTTCCAGGGTACTGGGAAGCATGAGGTATGAGTACACAGACGGAAACATTTTGCCAATACAGGAGCGAGCACCAAGGAGCAATTCTTAAGTACTATTGGAGGAATTCATCTGGACCAGGAGCCTTATCTACTGAGAGATTCTGCAAAATAGTTTTGACATGTCTGGTGTGGATCTTAAGTGAGGGAATTTCAGGTGAATTAAAATTAAGTACAGGGACATCTTGATTTATTTCATCTAAGGTTGAGTTGGTGGAGAAAATATCTGCAAGAAGGTTAGCTTTACCTCGTGGGTCACTTACAAGATTGCCAGTCGGAGATTTTAATGGTGGAATGGATGAAGCAGTAGTAAAGTTGGATTTGAATGAGTTAAGAGTAGACCAGAATATTTTGTTATCATTTGGATTATTTAGAAGTTTATTTGCCTGCTTATGGAGAAAGTTTGATTTAGTTAGGTTTAATACAGTTTTGGCATGATTTCTGATGTTTCTAAAGTAATTAAAGGCTTCATGTGTTTTTGATCTTGTGTATGCATTGTAGGCTATTGCTTTTTGTTCAGTTACTCTAGCACAATTATGGTCAAACCATTTAGGTGAATTAGATCTTTTACTGTACTTTTGATGAGGAATAAAAGTTTCCATTCCAATTTTTACAAAATCTTGTATGTGGCTCAAGGTGGAGTGTGCATCATTAGAAAAGAAAGAGGTCCAGGGAATATCAATAAAGAGTCTTATCAACTTAGTCAAATTGGTGCCGGTATTTAGTGAAAATGAAGTCACAGAATTTTTTAATCGTTTTGAGAAGAAGTGTAGGGAGCATAATTGGCCTGAAGAGAAGTGGGCAGCTCTAGTCTCCTCAAGACTTACGGGTAAGGGTCTGAAGGCTTATGATGCACTGCCTTTAGAGTCTTGCATTGACTACCCAGAATTGAAGAGAGCTGTCCTACGGGCATACGAGTTGCAACCGGAAACATATCGATTGAAGTTTCGGGGTGTTACAAAGACTAGGGAGGCGACCTTTCTTGAACATGCCCGGGACTTAAAAGATGCACTTAAAAACTGGACACGTTCTGAGAAAGCTGAGACGGCAGAACAGTTGACTGAGCTGTTTCTGCTCGAGCAGTTTTATAAGTGTACTGGTGCAGAAATGACTTTAAATATTAAAGAAAAGAACCGAAGAACTCTTCAAGAGGCAGCTGAGATGGCTGACCTCAGGTTGTCGCTAATCAGGGGATGTGAATCTGTAAAGCGTGTGATGCAGTTCCCAAGGGGCGCGATACTCCAAACCCTCGAGCTCAGGATAATCACTATAGATATAAACCTCAGTTTAAAAGCCAAGATACCAGGACTGAACCAAAGACTACAGCCGTCCCATTACAGAAGGGTCAGAACTCCGCCCCTTATCGGAAGAGACCGATAGGGGAAGTGGAATGTTTTCATTGTAGAAAGAAGGGGCATTATGCAAAATCTTGTCCTAATAAGCCGCCAACTGCAGCCGTGTCTTTGGTGCGCAGCATAGGTGTGGCTGAAATGTCATCTGGATTTACCCAGGGTAGTTTGCCAGCGGCAGGGTCACAGGCTATGTATAAGACTCAGGAAGGCTCGTCCCCTGTCCGTGATGTCTTTTGCGCCCATAGAGGGACCGGTAGGGTAAGTTGGGCGGGCTGCCAGCATGAGTTGGAAGTTTTGCGTGATTCTGGAGCTTCACAGACACTTTTGAAGAATTTCACGGGGTGACCAATTAATGCGGCACGGGTTGTTGTTGTTCAGGGTATTAATGCGACCAGGTCATACCCGTTGGTTCGTGTGGAGCTGGAAGTTGATGGTGTGATTAACCCATAATTAGCGGCGAGCAACATAAGTCGAGTTAAATAAAGCTGGACTATGTGGCGGCGCTCGACATAACTCGAGTGGCAATTTCAGCACGTAATGTGGCTGAGAGAGAGAGACAAGTGGTGGCAGGAGACTAGCGAGCGTATGACTGCTCCAGACCACCGCGGCGAACCTACTGACACAAATCTCAGCTCCCTCCTCCCTCTCTCACTCGCTACATACTCAATTATGTACTGAAAGTACCGAATTACCTGCTTTTTGCACTCGCGTTGCACGGTTATTGCAAGAAAACTATCCATCATACAAGGGTCGTTATGGTGTCATTCGAAAGCTCTGTTTATGCCCTTTCAGGGATAGGTACTTGTTTTACGTTCTGGGTCTTATTTAGGCATGAAAATGATCACGTAAACAGCCCTATTTTGGCTAAAAACACCCCGCTGTGCGGTACACATAAATAAACCGCATAGGCCGCTCGTAAGGTGTTAAGGACTTAGATGTTGGGATCGTTGAGAAATTGCCAGTGGAGGGCGTCGACCTTCTTCTCGGCAACGACTTTGCGGTGCCTACTTTAGAAGTTCCACCCTTAGTCGTTGCCGAGAGGCCGGCCGACATGAGTAGGGAGGAACAAGAGTGGGTAGTGAGTTGTCAACACCAACAGATGTCATGTGTGGTAACTCGTTCCCAAGCATTTAAGGTATCACAGCCTATTTCCCAGGCCACAGAACAGCGGAGGAAGGGAATTAAGGAGAAGCGGAAGGCTGGGAAAAGTTTGAAGAGTTTAGAACCAGTGGCTCTCCCAAAAGACCCAATAGCAGGACCTTTGACCGAGTCTGTTGTAACTCCAGTGCCTAACACAGTTGATAAAGTAGTGGAGGAGGCAGAGACTCAGAGACAGCACCGTTATCTGCAGCGAGAAAACCGGATGTCTAAGTTGGATGTTGGGGGAGGGCATGAGTTGTTGACCAAGCAGTTAGACATGTTGGCTCCCACAGACATTCGAAAGTTGCAATTAGAGGATCCAGAGGTTTTGCAGTGTACCAATGGGGCTGTGGAGTTAGAAGAAGATAGGGATGCAAAGGCAGGGGATTTTTTTTTCTTTAATGGAATTTTATACCACCGATATCAAGATCCTAAAAGGAACTGGGAGGGCGGATCAGGTACAGTTGACCAGCTGGTCGTGCCAGAGGGCTGCAGGGAAAGTTTGCTTAGGTTGGCTCATGATTCTCCATTATCAGGACATTTGGGTGCCAAGAAAACGGTGGCGGCTTTGGGGAAATTGTTTATAAACTCATGTGATATTTGTCAACGTGTCGGGAAACCGAACCAAGTTATTCCTAAGGCTCCGTTACACCCTATTCCTGTGATTGGGCCACCCTTTAGTAAAATTATTGTTGACATGGTTGGTCCACTCCCTCCCACTAAGGCTGGAAATAAATTTTTGTTAACCATAATGGATGTTGCCACTAGATACCCCGATGCATACCCTATGAAAAATGGAATGGCTAAGACGGTAGTCAGTAACTTGTTGTGGTACTTCTCAAGGTACGGGTACCCGGAGGAGATTCAGTCTGATCAGGGATCTAATTTCACCTCCAACATGTTCAAGCAAACAATGCAACAGCATGGGATACGAGCAGTAGTATCGTCAGCGTATCACCCTGAGAGTCAAGGGGTGCTTGAGCGGTGGCATGCTACACTTAAAAGCATGCTCAGGTGTTATTGTGCTGACAACGGTATGGATTGGGATCTTGGATTGCCTTATGTGCTGTTTGCTGCTCGGGAGGTACCTGGTGAGAGCCTGGGATTTAGTCCAAACGAGCTGATTTTTGGACACCGTGTCAGGGGCCCCCTTAACATGCTGAAAGAAATTTGGGAGGGGACTGTGCAGCCTTGTCCATTATTAAAGTATGTGCTTGAAAGCCGTGAGCGCATGCTTAAGAGTCTGGAGATGGCAGGTAGAAATTTGACAGAATCACAAGCTTTGATGAAGGACAGGTATGATCGCAAAGTGAGGCTCCGTTCACTGTAGGACAAGAGGTATTAATTTTGTTGCCTTTGGTTGGTAACCCCCTCTCTGCGAAGTACACTGGACCTTATAAAATTGTAGAAAAAATGTCAGACTTAGATTACCTTGTAGCCACTCCAGACAGGAGGAAAAAGAACCAGTTATGTCACGTGAACCTTATTAAAGAGTATGTGAGGTGCCCCTCGGAGCCTCTCACTGTCCCTGTGTTGGCTTGTTGCGGCCGTGGTGGAGAAGGAGAGGGGGACAGTCAAGCTTCAGAGGAGGATAGCTGGGATCAACATGTTTCAGCGGATCAGTGGGCGGGGAACTCGATCCTAAGGGCTGACGAGGCTATAGCTCATTTGCCTGAGCCGCAGTTTGATGCTATCCGTCAGTTGTTCGGTTCATACCCCACTGTATTTGCTGAACACCCAGGCCTCACTACTCAGGCTATGCATGATGTTGACGTGGGGGACCATCTACCCTTTAAGTCAATCCCGTACCGTGTGCCCCCCATAAAACTACCAGCTCTGAGGGATGAGTTGGAGTATATGCTCGGTAGAGGGTTGATAGAGAGAGGCACAGTTAAGTGGACTTCCCCCGTAACACTGCAGCCTAAGCCAGATGGCAAGGTACGCTTTTGTATTGATTTCCGTAGGTTAAACGGTTTGACTCCAACTAACCCATATCCTCTTCCTCGGGTTGATGATAGTGTTGACAAAATTGGTAATGCTCGTTTTTTGTCTAAAGTAGATTTAGTAAAAGGTTACTGGCAAGTACCTTTGTCCGAGCATGCTAAAGAGGTATGTGGTTTTGTTGTGGACGGGAGTACCTACCGGTGCAATGTTATGCCTTACGGACTTAAGAATGCACCAGCAACGTTTCAGAACCTGATGAATGAAATTGTAAAGGACATTCCGAATTGCACCGTATATTTGGACGATGTAATCATTTATGATGACGACTTTGAGAGCCATTGTGAGCACCTTGAGACCTTGTTCCGGAAACTTAGTGAAGCAGGTCTGGTAGTAAATTTGGCAAAGTGTGACTTCGTAAAAGCCACTGTGCAGTACCTTGGGTTTGTAGTGGGAAGGGGACAGGTGTGCCCTCCTCAGAACAAGGTACAGGCTATCAATAAATTTCCTCACCCAACAACCAAGAAGCAGATTATGAGATTCTTGGGTATGATAGGCTACTACAGACGCTTCATAAAAGGTTACTCAACGGTATTGGCACCTCTCACAGATTTGTTATCTAAAGACAAAAAGTTTTTGTGGGCACCTGAGTGTGAAAAGGCTTTCACTTTGGTGAAACATTTGCTATGTACTCACCCGATACTCAGGGCCCCAGACTTTAACAGGCCTTTTCAGCTGGCAACAGATGCTAGTGGTGTAGGGGCTGGTGCCGTCTTGCTACAGACAGACAATGAAGGTGTGGAACACCCAGTAAGTTTCTTTTCTAAGAAGTTCAATGCTGCACAAAAGAACTATTCTACAATAGAAAAGGAATTACTGGCGATTGTGCTGTCGCTCAGGCACTTCGAGGTGTATGTTCCAGCCTATGGCCCAGTCGTGGTTATCTACACTGATCATCACCCTTTGAGATTCCTGAATCAATTTCACAATCTCAATATGAGACTGACCAGGTGGTCTTTGATGTTGCAGGAGTATAACCTGGACATCCGTCATATTGCTGGATGTGACAATGTGATCGCGGATTGTTTATCAAGGGTGGATGATCAGTCGTAGGCTATCACAGGTGTGTGGGTTTGAGTGGAGGAAAATAAGCTGCCCTTATAGTGCAGCCGGGAAAAACATATTAAAATATAAAAATCATATAAAAACTCTTTCTTTTGATATAGGTAATCGTATAAGTTTGTCATAGCCTATAGAGTTTGAGTAGTCCACAAACTATCAAACGGCTGAGCTGCTGTAAGCTCGCTCTGGGAGCATGATATTGTGTCTTTTTGCTATTGTTGGGAGGAGTTATAAAATGTGATTTTTTTTTTAATAATAAGATGTGTTTTGGTGATAAACTCAGCTTTGTTTTAGTGCCATGCGGTCGCTGGGTGTTAGGGGCTTGATGGGGTTCTGTGTTTGTCAGATTTTAGCTCAGGGTTGAGCGAGTAAAATCTTGGGGGAGGTGTGACGCATGTCCACGTGTGAGCATGCTGTACAGAACGCCTAGTCATGCCCCACTCTCGCTAGGATCGTCAGGGCAGGAACTTTGGCTGTAGTCTATGTAGAGTTTCCTAACTTAGTTCATGTGAGCCGTTGTACTATAAGTATTATGAATATGTATTTTGTTTTCATCTGAGTCAACGAGTTCTATTTTATATCATTAGTTATAAGTATTGTGTGTAAAACTTATTTGTAATGATGGGAAGAGAAACAGCCACAGTTGGGGGTCAGTGGGTGCGCCAAGCGGGAGGTGGGCCTAACTCACTCGCATTCCTCCCTCCCTCAGTGCTAGGGGAGCCTTTGTGTATCCCAGAGGAGAGAGAGAAATTACGTAATGGTTGTCAGTGGGCGGTCCTTAGTAGTTCACGGTGGGCTCACTAGAGGGCCGGGTATAAAAGGGAAGTCTAGCCATTTTTTCATCAGAACTCATTAGGCAGAGCGACTTCTCATTTCCCTTGCTAACTATATATATTCTTCTGACTGATGGGAACTTTCTCTACTACCTTACATTCTTATCTCCTCTTTTCCCTGCCCTGTTTAACTTCCATTGTCCCGTTGGTGCAGAGCTAGTCAGCCAACGTATTATCGCTTGAGTTCTCACGAGATACTTGCCTATTAGATAGCCTATTTTGGAAGGGTTGACTTAGAATAGGATTGATTTATGTTTGTTGCACTTGTATATGCATTTCCCTGTGTGTTATTATTATTATTCCTGTTTTCTGCTGGTCTAGGTAATGCTAGACTGGGGTAAGGCTTTTCTGTGTTACGAGTTGTTGTTTGATGCAGTGGTTAAGCGATAAACCTGCATACTCGTTTCGGTTCAGTGAAGCCTAGGTTGTCTTCGCGGCTGACTGTGTTGAGTTAATAATTTACAGTGCATGAGGGCAAGAGCCTAACCACCCTGTATTTTATTAACAGTTTGTTTTTACTTTGTCAAGGAGCCGGGAGAAAACCAGATACAAGGGATCTGGATTTCTCAAAGTGCACTTGTTAGTTTTAACATAATACTTTAAACAGTCGTGAGGACTTCGCTAGGCTACGAGCCATTTTTGCTCAGTCACTGCTACCTTTTTGCCTACAGTACCCCAGCTAGACTTTATCTCGATTAGTAGATACAGAATAGTATTGAAGCTTTCCTTATGTATGATATTGTTTATGCACTATTGATTTCATGTGTTGCAAGCTTGGCTACTTTAGTGATTAGTGGCCCACGAGCACAATCCGAGTAGGCTATTGCCGTTGCATTTGCAGAGTACTTCCTTTTAATGTTTGCCATTTACTATTGCATATTCTTTTAATTATTCTTATGCCAATTTAAGCCTTTAATAGTATTTAATTGCCAGTGTTTTTGCTTATTGAATTACTGTTCAAAATCCGATACGTACTTCTTACGAGCATCCGAGAAGCATCTAACTTTTTTCAGAAGATTCCTTGCTCGATGCTTAAGGACTATTAATTAACGTAACGTAATAGTGCCGATCCGAAGTAGAGGGTGGTGGACTTCTTAAGTTCATAGTCAAGGGTGGATTACTTCGGCTTCGGCCAACACTATTCTTTGGTGTTGTTGTTTCTTACTTCATTGTTTGATTGTTGACCAGACTAGATAATTCCTGTCTCTTTATTAGTCTGTTGTTGAACACTAGTACCGAGTTCTTGTATACCCCGTTATAGCAGATTGAACTCTGGAGGGTATTGGTGTTTTTTGTTCGGCTGGCAGTACTCAGGGGTTGGGATCGTGTGTTTTCGTTGTGGCAGCGAGCCGTATTCGAGTCCTGATTGAGAGGCCTTGTGTACCCGAGTGCCAGTTCGTAACAGAAGCAATAAGTAAAATCACCCCTCCCTGTTAGCTCCCTTGCTAGTGGCTAGAGGACTTGTAACCGCTTTTTTCCCACGCGGCTCGAGCTGGTGCGAGTATATATACAGTTCCTCGCCACTCTCTCCCTCAGATCTGGTTTCTAGAACGCACCCATCTTTTTCCCTTGCTACCTGTCCCATGCTCTGCACCTGAGAATCTTTTCCTCTGCCTATCTCTCTCATTTTCCATAATCTTTCACCACCTTTTATTAATATTATACCCCCTCTGGTTAACTCTGCAAAATCAGCTTCATGCTGGCCAGTTGTATTGTGCGTTAAGGTCTGATATAACCCATGTATGTTAGTGTTAAGATAAATTGATCACGAAGCATTGGTTGGCATTCATATTGTTTAGTACCGCTTCCTTTAATTATTAGTGTTCTGCTGGATTAGATAATGCTAGACTAGGGGTAGGGTATTATAAGGTATTGTTTCCTATGAGTGCTGGCTTTAGTTAAAAGCTGCACGACATACCTGAGAACTGGAGTTGATTGAGTAAATTCTAGTCTGTGTGCCATTGAGAGTAGAGCATGCACGAATGAGGGTTTTTTGCCTATACCATTCTGCACTGTTCTAAGCTCGTTGTTTGTCTTTGAGGTACGCCAGGAGAACGCTTAATACTTCGGTATTAAGGTTTCTCAAGAGAGCTACCCTTCCCTATAACGTAATATTTGACGCACAGACTTGAGATTTGCACTAGGCTATGCGGCATGCCATGCGCACCAGTATCTTGTATCATTGACTCTAGCTAGACTTTATCAATCATAGTAGACATTAAGTATATTAACCTAATTACTCTTTTTATGCATACCCATTTATTATTACACAAGCATTTCGCAGCCTAGTTTGATGTATTGAGACACAAACGACTTAGGCTCTTTTTGTTGATAGGAATACTGCATTGTCGTGGCGATTATTATTATTGTTGTAGTGTTTAGGATATTCTTGGCTCCGACGGCATTATATATTCTGCCTTTTTGTGTGCATAGCCTGCACGAGCATTGTTCCGCTGCCTGCCTTTTTGGGTTCCATTTCCGATACGAGCATCTTTATAGCATCTAACATTTAAAGAAGATTCCTTGTTAGTGTTGAAGGACTTTAGTGCACTTTCTTTCATGCAGGAGTGCCTGACATTTATTGATTAAAGTAACGTAAGCTGTAACTTCTCTTACCACCTTACTTTGCATACCATAACCAAGCACCGTCGGTTATAGGTAGTAATAGGCTGTTTTCACATAACATTAAGCCTAGAGTAGACGCACATTTATTGAGAGTTTGATAGCCTATTATTGCATATTATAGAACTCTGTAGAGTATTTGTGTTCTTTGTTCACTGGGAATATACATCAGAGGTTGGATCTAGCGCTTTCCGTTGTAGCATTTATGCCATTACTAGTCCAATGAATAAGAGCCCTGATATATTTGAACCCCAGTCGTAACAAATGGCGACCTTGCCAGGATTTGGTGAACCTACATTTATTAGCAGGGAACATTTGTTGTTTTGGAGAATATTTTGCGGGGATCAGCAAGAATAATTTTTTTATGGGAGGGCGCAGAAAAACCTTGTTCTATGCTCAAGTGTGTCCTCGACAGTCGAGAACGGATGTTGCGCAGTCTGGAGTTGGCTGGCCGTAATTTGACTAGCTCTCAGGCCCTCAGGAAGGACAGGTACGACCTCAAGGTTGAACTCAGGGAGTTTCACGTGGGTCAGGAGGTGTTGATTCTACTGCCCCTTGTAGGTCACCCCTTATCCGCGAAGTACGCTGGTCCTTATAGGGTGGTGGAGGAGCTATCAGACCTGGATTACTTGGTAGCCACTCCAGACAGACGGAAGTGCAATCAGTTATGTCATGTTAATCCCATGAAGGAGTATGGGAGGCACCCCCCTGAGCCTCTCACTGTGCCTGTGATGACGTTTAGCAGTCAAGGTGGAGAAGGAGAACGGGACAGTCAAGCTCAGGTGGAGGATAACTGGAAGAATAAGAAGTTCAAATGGGCGCCTGAGTGTGAGAAGGTGTTTAGAGAAGTAAAACACCTGTTGTGCACTCACCCGATCCTCAGGGCCCCTGACTTTAGCCTACCTTTCCAACTAGCAACGGAGGCTAGTGGGTGTGGGGGCTGGTGCCGTCCTTGTGGAAAAGGACGATGATGGGCTGGAGCATCCTGTTAGTTTCTGCTCGGAGAAGTACAATTCGGCCCAGGGGAGCTGCTCTGTTGTCGAGGAGGAGCTGCTGGCGGTTGTGCTTGCGCTGGGGCATTTCGAGGTCTATGTTCCAGCCTATGGTCCGGTCGTTGTAGTTTACCTAGATCATCACCCTCTCAAGTTCTTGGACCAGTTTCACAATCGGAATATGATGCTGACCAGGTGGTCACTAAGGTTATTGGTATATAACCTGGACATACGCCATATTGCCGGTTGTGACAACGTGGTTGCAGATGGTCGTTCAAGGGTATATGATCCTGGGTAGATTGACACACGGGTAGCCTCCTGCTTTAGTTTGGATAGTATTTTGCGCTTGGTGCTTGTTGGCTCGCGGTTGTAGCCCAGCGTATTGGATCGTAAAGCAGGAGTTGAGCGTTTGGTATAGAAGAAAAAACTAGGCTTGCCCCTATATTGCAGCCGAAATAAACAAATTATAAACATAAAAATCAAATAAAAACTCTTTCTTTGATAGTTGATTTTTTTTAGTATGTTATAGCAGTAATTCTGAGTTGCACTCCTCTCAGAATGCTGGGCTAGAGAAGCTTGCTCTTGAGGAGCATCACTACATATAATTTAACCTATGGTGTTGGGGAGGGTTATAATTTTGAAAAATGTTTTGTTGAAGAACTGTGCCAGATATTTTACTGCCGCTGGGTGATGGGAAGTGGAGATATAGCATGGGTTCTAACCATCAGATTTTTGTGAGCCTTGGGGCCTCTGAGAAAAATCTTGGGGGGGGTGTGACGTTGACCACTCCGTTAGAACCGCATGGCTTGTCCTACAGTGACTCGCTAGGATCGCCAGGGTAGTGGATGGGGCTACAGTTTGTGTATTAGAGTGTGCTTTATTTCATATGAAAGCTTGTGTCATGGGCAGTCCAGAAAGGCTCTTTGTTTTCACCCATGTCAAGGCTTTATATATTTAATTGTAGAGTATATGTTTTATCATTAACTAGTAATGATGGGATCTGGGAGAGAAAGAGAGAGTAGAACAGAGTGAGAGGGAGCGCGCAGTGTTTTTGTTCCGCTCGATGACGTCACGGCTGGCTGCCTCGTGGGGGTTGGTTGAGAGAGGTCCTTCCCATGCTGTTAGCTCCCTTGCTAGTGGCTAGAGGACTTGTAACCGCTTTTTTCCCACGCGGCTCGAGCTGGTGCGAGTATATATACAGTTCCTCGCCACTCTCTCCCTCAGATCTGGTTTCTAGAATGCACCCTTCTTTTTCCCTTGGTACCTGTCCCCTGCTCTGCACCTGAGAATCTTTTCCTCTGCCTATCTCTCTCATTTTCCGTAATCTTTCACCACCTTTTATTAATATTATACCCCCTCTGGTTAACTCTGCAAAATCAGCTTCATGCTGGCCAGTTGTATTGTGCGTTAAGGTCTGATATAACCCATGTATGTTAGTGTTAAGATAAGTTGATCACGAAGCATTGGTTGGCATTCATATTGTTTAGTACCGCTTCCTTTAATTATTAGTGTTCTGCTGGATTAGATAATGCTAGACTATGGGTCGGATATTATAAGGTATTGTTTCCTATGAGTGCTGGCTTTAGTTAAAAGCTGCATGACATACCTGAGAACTGGAGTTGATTGAGTAAATTCTAGTCTGTGTGCCATTGAGAGTAGAGCATGCACGAATGAGGGCTTTTTGCCTATACCATTCCGCACTGTTCTAAGCTCGTTGTTTGTCTTTGAGGTACGCCAGGAGAACGCTTAATACTTCGGTATTAAGGTTTCTCAAGAGAGCTACCCTTCCCTATAACGTAATATTTGACGCACAGACTTGAGATTTGCACTAGGCTATGCGGCATGCCATGCGCACCAGTATCTCGTATCATTGACTCTAGCTAGACTTTATCAATCATAGTAGACATTAAGTATATTAACCTAATTACTCTTTTTATGCATACCCATTTATTATTACACAAGCATTTCGCAGCCTAGTTTGATGTATTGAGACACAAACGACTTAGGCTCTTTTTGTTGATAGGAATACTGCATTGTCGTGGCGATTATTATTATTGTTGTAGTGTTTAGGATATTCTTGGCTCCGACGGCATTATATATTCTGCCTTGTGTGCATAGCCTGCACGAGCTTTGTTCCGCTGCCTGCCTTTTTGGGTTCCATTTCCGATACGAGCATCTTTATAGCATCTAACATTTAAAGAAGATTCCTTGTTAGTGTTGAAGGACTTTAGTGCACTTTCTTTCATGCAGGAGTGCCTGACATTTATTGATTAAAGTAACGTAAGCTGTAACTTCTCTTACCACCTTACTTTGCATACCATAACCAAGCACCGTCGGTTATAGGTAGTAATAGGCTGTTTTCACATAACATTAAGCCTAGAGTAGACGCACATTTATTGAGAGTTTGATAGCCTATTATTGCATATAGAACTCTGTAGAGTATTTGTGTTCTTTGTTCACTGGGAATATACATCAGAGGTTGGATCTAGCGCTTTCCGTTGTAGCATTTATGCCATTACTAGTCCAATGAATAAGAGCCCTGATATATTTGAACCCCAGTCGTAACAGTTCACATAATACAATATCGATACAATGAACTTAGCTTAGAGGACTGGTAATGTAGGACTGTTGATATAGATTAATATTTGTAGCACATGGTGAACTATGGGTTGAGTCAGAGCCAGGGGGGAAGTTGTTGGCTGTATGGTGTTGATTGAGAGACTAAAGGGCCGGCGTCCGATCGCTTCGCGAAATTACATATGGCTGCCGGCTCATAATAATTATAACCCATAAATTGGTTTCATGATACATCTAGAGCTGATGTAGATATTTATACATTACAGTTAATATTTAACCTACACTTAATAATAAACTACAATACACAAAGAACTAGCCGAAATCGTACATGCGATACGATACCACCAAATTCAAATGCCCTATTGTACCTAAACTGTCGGGATCATTACCCTATTCCCGACATACTGCCCGCCACCAAAAACAATATACAGTAGCTATATACAGAAAACAAAAGGACATCGAAGATTCAAAGATCACCTTGTTTGATCTTATATCTCCAAAGATCCACAGAACTCATAGCTGCCCTCCTTTTGGGGCGAGCGCCACCTGAAGCCAGAGGAGGATCATCCTTCTCATCATCAACCACCCCACCCTGAGGAGCACTGTAACCAGTACTCTCCCGCGGAGGGGTATCAGTAGAGACGCCAGTATCATCCGGCAGTTCTACATCCTGCTCCAAGGGATATAACCTTACGACTGGGCGAGTAGTAACCCCAGTCGTAGTTCGTAATCTAGCAACCCCTCTAAGACCATCAATGCCCTGGAACAAATCGACAATCCTCCCAAGCTTCCAATATAACCTAGGACGCTTATCATGAATCAGTACGATATCCCCGATATGAGGCCATCGTTGTTTCGTCCCTTTGATCATATTGGAGTGATGCTCGCGAAGAGACAGCAAATATTCTTGGGTCCACCTTTTCCATAGATCGTCCGACACCTTGTTCACATACTGGAAGCGACAACGGGTGGCGTCAGCATCGCCGAACGTAGGGTCTTGTAGATCTTCGTTGGTTACTGACGATCTAGGAAAAGTATTAAGGGTTCGTCCACGTGTTAGCATAGAAGGCGAAATGGGTAAGAGGTCATCAATATCTGCCGATGTATAGGTCAAGGGCCTGTCGTTGACTGACATCTCAATCTCTATTAAGATGGTTTGCAACTCCCGTCTGGTCACCAGTGCACTTCCTAATACCTTCTTCATGGCAGATTTGACAATACCGATTGTTCTCTCACAAATCGCCCCGAACCATGGTGCACGCGCTGGTATAAATTTCCACTGACAACCCTTTCCAGTGAGGGTAGCCACAACTTGCGGGTCATCCATTAAACTCTGGAGATATTTAGAGGCCCCGACAAAACAAGTCGCATTATCGCTCATAATAATAAGAGGGAAACCATTGCGGCCTGCAAAGTGTCTTAGAGTATGCAAAAAACCCTCACTGGATAGGTCGTCAATCAATTCAATATGAATCGCTCTGGTTACCGCACATGTGAATAGAACGGCATATACCTTTATGATATTACCGGGCGATTCTCTAACTTGAATCGCTCCGGTGTAGTCTACCCCGGTTACCTGAAATGGTTCAGTCCTTTGTACCCTGAACTCAGGTAAGGAAGGTAGACCTACTGGGGAGTAAGGCTTACCCTGTAATCTTTTACAGATAGTACAGCTATTGTGGATCCCTTTAATTGCTTGTCGCATCTTAGGGATCCACCAACGTTGTCGCATATACGCCAGAACATAATTTACGCCAAAATGTAGGCAGGTCCTATGGCATTGGCGAATCAACAGTTTGGTAATCAAATGAGGGGAGCTAAGGAGGACAGGATATTTCGCAGAATCAATAATGTCCGCCTTTTGTATCCTGCCTCTACACTTAATTATGCCTCCTTCCATATATAATCCTAGCTGCCTCATTAAATTAGAGGGTTTGGCCTTTGACTCCGTGCTCAGGATTTGATGTTCAGTAGGATAAGATTCCCTTTGTACTAAACATATTAGTTTCGCTTCTGCTGATCTCAATTCATGGAGTCTGATATGCTTCGAATCTTCACTAAGGAAAGACCCGTGAGCCCGTCTTCTCATGTTGTTAATGAAACGGTATATCCATGCAAATACCCGTATTACTTGATCATAGCTGCCGTAACGTTCCCACTCTACCAACTTGTTATCCTGATGTGTAGTACTCACAGTCGAACTACTTAACACATCATCTTGGGGCCTACTTGAAGGATCAGATATGCTTTCCCTGAAATCCTGAGGCCATTCAGTCGGAGATATAAGCCATGGAGGTCCATGCCACCAAATAGAGGACGACATAAACTGTTGCGCCGAGATCCCCCGGGAAATTATGTCACTGGGGTTATCCTTGGTGCTCACATAGCAAAATTTAGCTGTAGGAACTAAGTCATGTATCTCATCAGTGCGATTAGAAACATAAACAGGTAACACTTTCTGGCTGTGTACCCATGAAAGTGCTATTTGACTGTCGCTCCAGACATAGACGTTATTAATCTGCAGTATGTCTGTATAAGCATCCAGTGTAAACTTTATTAGTAGCAATGCAGTAAGTTCTAATTTTGGAACTGTAATTTTCTTTATAGGGGCTACTTTGGCCTTTGAGATAGCCAGTTTCGCATCACTACCATTGCATATGTATATGGCAGTACCGTACGCACTATTACTAGCATCAGAAAAGGCATGTAGATCCACCTGTTGACCACTAATAACCTGACGATTAAGTTGGACCTTGCAACATGTGGAAAGGTCCGACCGAATCAACCGCCAAGTATCTTGTAACTCAGTCGGGAGGGGCGTGTCCCAATCTAGTTTTAGCCGCCACAGTTGCTGTAAAAACATACGAGCACGGATAGTTACAGGCAGCAAAAAACCTAGGGGATCAAACAACCTCGCTGACAAGCTTAAGCAGTTTCGCTTGGTCATAAGCTCACTGCCGCATGGGGTGTGACAGAAGGATATACAATCTGTGGTAGTGTCCCATTTGTGGCCTAAAAACTTCACCTCACTATTCTCAGTAGCTACACCGTCAGAAGCAAATTGACCTTTCAAAAAATCACTATTAGTGGCCCATTCTCTCAAGTATAGATGAGCCTTGACAAATATATCGCGGATCTCCCAGCATCTTTCGAACAATAAATCTTCATCGTCTCCAGTGCCTTGAAGATTGTCCACATAGATCCCCTGCTTGATCTCATTCTTGAAGTCAGGATCTAGTCCAGCCTCCTCAAGATGTCGCAAGACAGTAGCGTTGAGAAGGAACTGGGAACAGGTCGCCCCGAATAAGACGACTCTGAACCTGTAGACTAGATACTCTGAATCTAGATCCATTGGGTACCGTGGCCATAAAAATCTTGTCGAGTCCCTGTCTTCACGATGGAGTTGAAGCATCAGGAAGGCCTTCTCAATATCGGCGACCCATGCAAACGTATGACATCTGAAGCGCAACATAATTTGCGCGAGATCAGAGACCAGGGACGGACCCGTGTATAGACAATCATTCAGGCTATAGGAGCGATCACTGGATTTAGCTGAGCAGTCATACACAATACGAACAGGTGTGGTGGAACTGTCCTTTTCAATCCCATGGTGAGCAAGGTAATAGATGTTATCCCCATACTCACTGAGATCTACTCTCTCCACAAATCCACGTTGTACCTGCTCGTTTAGTACTGCCGCATAAGTCTCGCAATACTTTGGATCCTTGACAAACTGCTTCTGAAGGCCACGTAATCTACCAAGTGCTAGATGGAAATTAGTAGGTAATTTACTCTTATTATCATTCCAAGGGAGCCTTACCACATACTGACCCCTGCCAGAGTCATACGTTACAGTCTCTTCATACGAGCTCAACGCTAGCTTGGACTCCCGATCAAGTTCATGTGGGTCAATTCCAATATTGTCCAAGTCCCATAGCTTATCTATATCAGTACATGTATTATCAGGCACATTTGGCCTAATATATTTATCTATGGGGCTTACTGCTACCTTGAGGACCGTAACCACCTCCACCTGTGTGTCTTGAGAGGAAGTGGCATAGGATCCAGAAATGGCATACCCTTCGATCGTGGGGAGCATTATTAGCTTATCTACCCGCCGATATCCAGGGTGAAGCAGGTCGTAGTAATAATCAGCTCCGACCAGTAGCATAATAGGCTACCATTGTTAGCAGAGAGTTGATCATCAGCCAGTTTATAACCCTTGCTTCTGAGATATTTCATATGTGGTTGAATCTCTGATGCTATATAGAAACTGGGTAGTTTGTCGACCACAACAGCCTTGATGGGACATACCTTTCTTCTATAAACATAGGAAATCTCAACTATATCATAGTCACTGGAATCTACTTAACCAGTGAAACCATGGAGACGCAAATTCTCTTGACCCTTGCTGGTACACTTGAGCTGGGGTAATGATGACCGCAGAACGAATGACCTCTGTGAGCACTGGTCAAGTAAGGTGCGCGTCATTATAGGTTTATTATTACTCCCCACTACTGGCAGCATCATAGTAGGAAGCAATTGACATTCTCGAGAAGCAATGGACATGGTAGATACTTTATCACCCTCGCTCTTACCTTTCTCATGTGACTCTTTGGTGGTTCTCCCCTTTTCTTTGCTGTCGTGCAGATCAGACTGGGTGCAAAGGGAAAACCAATGTTTCCCCTTGCAATACTTACAAGGTTTGATGTAGGAATTAGTGCAAGTACTGTTGAAGTGGTCTCGTGCCAGACAGCTGGTACATAACTTAAGCGATTTAGCTTTGCCAATTTTCTGTGTAGCCTTAGGATACTTAGGACACTGGTACCACAGATGACCGTGGACACTGAACAACTTGTAACCTAATGACATTGGCCTTTTCTGTTTAGGAGAAGTCTGTACCGGGAAAGCTGCAGTGGATGGTGACATTTCCACGGGTCGGTAGTGTCCAGTACTCTCCATGTTAAACACTTCAGTCTGGTACACCTGCACCAACGCTTCCAAGTTTAGTGGAGAGTCGCTTAGTTGTCGTCTTACGATTTCCTTTAGAGGAGACGGTATCTTGTTCAAGATATTTACACTAAATAATATTATTTCCTCCTTGGTGATGGCCATTGTCTCCATAAATCGGAGGAGGCTCTCAAAGGAGGCATAGTACTCCTTTAGGTCTGTCACATCATAGGATGGAGGATCTAGAGTGAAGAATTTAGTAATTAATGCGGTCTTGATGACTTCCTCTCTCCCGTAAGTTCTTTTCAGCAACTCCACTGCAGACTCGTAGCTTGTAGCTTCTAGCTTGTACCCATCGATCAACTTCAATGCCTCCCCTTTCAATTGGCCACGGAGATAGGTGAACCTTTGGATAGATGTAAGTGTTTTATTCCGATGGACGGAACACTCAAAGATATCCCAAAATCCAGTCCAGGTAGTCGAATCCCCGGAAAAGGTAGGCAAAGTAAGCTTCGGCAGGTTAAAGCCAGTCGCCTTTGGTGTACCGGTATCCTTAACAGGGTGTGTTTCTTGTGTGGAAGATAGTCTGGCTAAGGCTGTATTAACAACCTCAACGTACTCAAGATCTGCTGACATTTCTTCTTCCACATCATCAGTACTTGTCAATAAATCATATACCTGCTGAGCATAATTATCATAAGTGGCTAGCGATTTAGTTACAGTAGCAGTGGCCCACTTGGAATAAGTATATCATAATAATAAGTATATCATCACTTTTGTAGATACCTATTCCAAATATGTCATTGCCTGCCCAGCCAAAGAACACTCAGCCATTTCTGTTGCAGAGGCCCTCATCCAACATGTCTTCCCTTACTTTGGCCTGCCTGAAGCCATTCATTCTGACAATGCCCCCGAATTTACTAGCCATATCTGGTCACAACTCTCATTAATGTGTGGGTTCAAAATCAGCCATTCTTCTCCTTACTGGCCTCAAGGAAACTCCATATGTCAAAGGAGCCACCGTACCATTGCAAACCAAATCCGGACCAGACTGCAACAAATGGATTCCAAGGATTGGTCCAGTCAAGTAAATATTGTGCAATGGGGAATCAACACTTGCCCTCGACAAGACGGAATTTCACCTCACGAGCGAGTATTTGGAGTAACCCCTCTACTTCTTCCCCTCTGTCATCTAGCTGCCCCGTATGAGCCCTCCTCCAACTTCGACCAGTCTCTCGTAAACCTCAAGAACCGTCTTCGACAAATCCACTATGTGCAAGACCTACAACCAGATGAAACACCCAAAGCCAGCCCACATTGCATTGGCGATCTCGTCATGGTTGCACACTTACCAGTCCCATCCAAATTAAAGCCAAGATTCAAGGGACCTTTTGAAATTTTAGCTGTACCTAACTGGTACCAGGTTACCATTAATTATTTTGGTGAGTCACGCACGTATCGTAACAGGCATGTACGTAGATTTCAGCCTATCAATGATAATAATGTAATGCTTGCTAATCCTGACCAAAATTACATGTTTCCTGCAACTAATTATCACAACCTAGGATCCACAGAGCGCACCCTTCCTGAGCTACTTCTACCTGTCTCTCCATCACGTCGCCAAAAACCTCCTATTAATCTGAACAACTTACCTAATACTCACTCACCAGTTCCTCAGCACGTACCTCACGCACCCACACCCCTTCCGCAAACCCTTCCTTCACCTCTCGTGTACACTCCCGTACCCACCTTGCCTTCTTGCACTGTTTCTGCCCCGCCCAACCTCCCTACTCAACCTTATATCTCTTCAGTATCTATACCTATCCAACCCTCTCCATCTGTCACTTTGCCTTCATATTCTGAATCTTCCGGCATTCAGCCCACAACACCTATTATAGCTAACATTCCTCCTATCACTCAACCTACTTCTAATTCTCCTCCTCCCTCTCAATAACCTCTCCCACTAACTCTACCTATCCCCTTAATCTCACGGTTAACACAACAACCGTCCTATGCTTCAAAATTAAAATCGCCAACCCCTACAAGTTCTCGTGTTGCACGAAAACCAGCTTCTCGACCTGTCCCTCTTCTTTCCAGACAAAGTCCTCTTCCTACTACTATCACTCATTCTTCCCCATTAATTCGGCCTACTCCGAACAGATTTAATAGGCCACCTCTTTCACCTTGCTCAGCTTCCTCCCCATCCCCCAAAACACATGTCAATAAACCTTCTCTAAATCGGTCTAACCCTACATGTACAAGATATGGCCGACGTGTGATTCCACGTCAACGATGGGCCCCCACCTTCCAACCAACCTACATCTGGAAGGAAGTAGTGTAACCCACCAGAGGATCAACAACCACACCTCCACCTGCTTTTGCGACGTGTACGTTACCTCCTCCAGCTACCTTCGAGGTACTCAATACTCCTCCACCAGGACAGCCAGCAACCTACCTCCTGCCACACCAACTCCTCCAGGTCCAACTACACCTCCTGCAGTGCCTTCTCCTGCACCAGATGAAAATTAACAAGGCATCATTCATAAACGATGCCAAGTTCGAGGTGATAAAGACGCCCAGCGAACTCTTACAAATAGCCAGGAAAGCCGAAGACGACTGGCATATACATATCACCATAGACAACAAAACACCTGCAGACGTCCCTACCACACTATGATTCCTCATACTACAAGGTTTGATTCCCATAGGAATTTCTT
Organism: Paralithodes platypus; assembly: GCA_032716605.1. NCBI lineage: Eukaryota > Metazoa > Arthropoda > Malacostraca > Decapoda > Lithodidae > Paralithodes > Paralithodes platypus. Next base: position 39,065,910 of record CM064577.1, on the reverse strand, counting down.
CCACTACCAGATCGTATACGATTAAATCGCAAGGTCGCAACTTTTTTTACGACGAATGTGGTGAGATGACCAGATTAAAAGCAAGTCAAGAAGTCACCCCATGCAAAATAGCCAGGCTTCAAGTACGACAACCAAAACAGAAGACCAGGAAGCCACGAACAACCAAGCCAAGAATAGACGAGTCACCCCTAGTTAACCCCATCAGAATACCTCAGTTGGCCCCTCCAAACCATTCTCAAATTTACCTTCCGCCCAACCTGAGAACGGGAAGACTGGACCAATCACAGGACACCTGGACCAGCCAACCACAGCCCACCTTTCGAATGAAGTTAACGTTTCAACCCCCATCATCTTCATTCCAGCCAGATCTATAGTATGATGAGAATATGTTTATGGAAATACCACATAAACGACCCGAGGCCTACAGGTATAAGTGGACGTAAAATATAACCTGAAAGTCGACCACTGAATAGGTAAAAGAATATTCAGGTAACTATATCTACCTAAGCAGATATTAGAAGCTGAAGATGTAACTAGGATTAAAGTCCTATACTAGTTTATGTAAGATTACTTAAGCATTAAGCCGAGTTAATGAGTACTATATATGTAAGATAATACCTTGGAAGTATGCCATTATATCAATACCTAATTTCCAAGACTAGGATAAGTATTTACCTCACAATAATCACATAACCTTTTCCCCTATAACCTTGTGACCCCGAAACCGGAGAAACGAGTGTCAAAGATAATGCCGCATATGACCTCTAGGAAATAGTAGAGGAGTATGCAACCCACACCCCACTACTATTCTAAAACCTTCGGGCTCAGAGTAGTTAAGTAAAAGTGTTGGCTTGTATCAGCCTGCCCCTGCACCCTTCGAGAGTACCTGCCTGAAGTACTTCTATAGTCCTGCCTGTGGACGACCTGCCTACCTGAAGTCCTGAACCCTGGACCTCTGCTCGAGTGACGCCGGACAACCCTGAAGTGCTGTTCACCACCCTCGATCCATGTTGGCCAGACTTGTACTCTCGACCCCTGCCCTCCAAAATCACGTAAGTGTCCCTGTGTATCTTCTGTTTGTGTTATTGTTGTGAGGTATTATATGTAAAATATGTGAAACGTGCTGCGTGAATTTATTCTGTGATCTGTGCCCTAGATCCTGTTCTGTTGCATATTTAATTAAACCTTCTGAACTATATATCTAACCAGTGTTAACTTTATAATTATTCAATTTGTACCCTGTTAATTACTACCTTTGCATTATACGTCTTATGCATACGTTACATACCTGTGTTAACTATTCTGATTCACCACATGCTTGCAGATTTTCTATTTATATGTATTCTGTGATGTATTTTGTGAGTTGAAGTTGCAGTGTATTCCGTGAATTAATTCTCTCATTTATAAATATTTACCTAGAACCTACGCTCAATTTCATAGCGAGAAATACCCAGTTAATCCAATTACCCCTCTTAATTTCGACCTTGATATTTATGCTTGTTCCTTAACCAAGAGAGAGATTTCTCTCAAAAGGCTCAGCCATTGTAATATGTTTCACAAAAATTGTATTTTAATTGTATTTGGATTGGCTAAATAAAATTTATTATTATTATTATTATTTTAGTAATTATTTTATGAGTTACTATTCCCGTTCATTTGATTACTGTGTAAGTGATATTCTATTCTTCATTCGTAGGAATTCTCGACCGCATAGTTTCTAATTACTTAATTGTACATCATCCACCTTACACATCGTACATTCCGTGTAAGTTATTTATATAGTTTCTGCTAACTCATTCAGAATCCTTATCTAATACTGCTATAAGTATTACTGAGCATAACTTCGTCATATGCGCCCATTTAATAACTAATTCATATTGTAGTAATTTCATTCGTACATTTCACATGTATCCTATTAATGGAGCAGATTTAATTAACCTTGTTGATCTACGTTAGTCTGTTTCGACTTTGACCCGTGTCATTGAGTTATTTTAACTTCCATTTATTGTATCGTATTCATTACATATGAATTCCTAAGCTTGATTTGTTACCATTGCATACGATCGCTTAACGGGAATATCAAGTAAAATAAGAACTTATACTTTCGAGGCTTTTGTGAACTTCATCTTAAGTGAATTAAATCACTTGTTCCTCTGCCACCAGTTAATTTGACGTTGAACCTATACTAGAGATATAGTTGCATTAACTAAATATTAAATTCCCACCACCGCAGTCTCACAGATGACCTGACCCGCTTAACTTTCCCTAAGGTCACTTTAGTATACGCGGTCCAATATCAAACACACCTTGACTTACCATGTGACTCACCCGCCTACCTGCGCATCTGTTTAATTAACTCAATTCTCCCCATCTCTCTTGTAGGGCATATTCCTTGCTGAATCATTGTATTATTTATTCACGGAAGACTCTCGACCCTCATTAATTATTGTGTTGAGGGCTTATATTTATTTTATGCTTTTTATAATTGTTGTATATTTGCCATTTGTCCAAATTATTCAGGACCCTTGCTATTGAGTAGTTCCTGTACCCATGTACTTGAGTCTCTATATTGTATTCTTGCTATTATTACAATTTAGAAGACATCCAGGGTTGCGAATTTATATCCGTAACCTGGAGATTGATAACATCATGATTAGACGATCCACTTCGTCCCCACTTATACCATTATTATAATCAAACCATTTATATGTTCATGTTTGTGTTGTTATTGAGTTCTGTATTATCCTATTGAATACCCTTATAATTGATTAAGAATACGCTCGGTGTGACCCTGTCAAGTGTTATCAAGGTCTATCAGTCCATAATTGGATCGTTATAATGACTATATCACGGAATATAAATTATTATAACCCGACATAACACGAACAATATTCAATACATGGACACACTGCGCCCCTAGGAGAACATTGGCACATGCATTTTGCTCCATCAGGGGTTTTGCATAATTTATTGTGCCTAATGGCTATATTACAAAGTTCATGTACGGAGAGCGGTGCTTCATATAAACACACAGCATCACCCACGTACGTATATTTACACAAATATGATATACATTTGTGTAAAAAAAAAATATATATATATATTCTGTATATATATATATATATATATATATATATATATATATATATATATATATATACATATATATATATATATATATACGCATAATTATTTTGGCCTTAACCAGGATTCGAACCGCAGTCAACCTGAATGATATCCCACGTTTTAACCAACTCGGCCACGGCGTGATAAAAGCTTACCAACCTTTGTAAGTGTACTCTGAATCATTGGTCCTACGACTCGGTATGAAATTGACTATACCCAAGTAGGATTTCCCTTCACCTATAATTATACAGTATTATAGGAAATGGTTCGTAGTCTATCAGGTGAGTGATAACTAAACAAATACACGCAGGGTATCTAGTATTCAGTGGCTGCATACGCCAGATTGGATGGCCAATTCAGCATTCAGCACTTAAAAATAATCCTCCAATGATGAATTAATAAACCAATATTCTTATAATCATATAATGACCAAACCATTAAACTTAGTTAGGCCTTAAGAGGGCAATCCACCTTTTGACTTCCACACTTATATTTCCAAGCTGTTAATATTATATTGAAGGTAAGTGGAATGATCGAAAAGAGCACGGCGGCGTTGGACTAAAGCGATCTATGTATTATTAACTTTGAGCGTATTAACTCTCCTGTCTGTCTGTCTGTCTGTTTGTATGAATGGTTGGAAAGGTCATTGGTACACAATGAACTATTTACATATCCTATCCCCCATCTCCCTCTATGCAATATTAATATAGGGGATCTCGCGAATGGTGGTTGTGGTGGTGGTGGTAGTTGTGGTGGTGGTTGAGACGCTTGTTGTGATGGTGGTTGTGGTCAGGGCTGTTTGATTTAAATCAAGTTAATAATATCTGATTTAAATCATGATTTAAATCAAATGATTTTAAACAAAAATCACTGATTTAAATCATAACCTTATCATTATATGAAAACGAGAGGGGAAAGAAGGAAAATTAAGCAAATTGGTTTTATGAACACCAATATAATTATTGTAGTATAATTATATCATAATGAGACTAAATGAGTGGTGCGGGGGAATCCACTGTAGCTCCAGCTGACATTCTTTGCATTTGGCCCGACACCCTTTACCAGATTTTGTAGGTAATTTTTCATAATTTGATTCATTTTTCTATCTGAAGGGTTCAGTCACACAGTCAACATCTTTGCTGTGTGACTACTCAGTAGTAACTGACTGAGAGGCCTGGGGGCTATAGCCTATAGGCTAGTGCTCACTGGTACAGCCCAGAACAGGTTTCAACAGGATGAAGCAGGCTTACAGAGGATGATGCAATACTCTTCTTGGAATGGGAAATTGGTATTACACTGCTCTTAATAGTTTTTACCCCTAGTGTCTTCATTGGTACAGTACCGTTAGTTAGATGAGACAGACATAAGCCTATTGATATGAAAACGTCCAGCGGCTCGCTTGGTGTAGTGACTAGCGTCTCGGACTTCCACCCAGAAGGTCCGGGTTCGCGCCCACGCTCGGCGCATTAAAGATTTTTCACAAGCACTGAGTCGTTACCATCCCTCATGAGCAAAGGGATGGGGTAGTAGTACAGGACCCCAATGGAAATACGCCTAATCGGCCTTATTGAGCTATCCTTAGCTAGCTTAGCATGCGCTAGCTTTAAGAACTATTATTATTATTGTTATTATTATGTTATATGCATTTTTAATTAACTTATTCTCTCTTTTTAGTTATAAATATGATAAACAATATCAAGTAGCAGTTAGATGTCATGTAGAACATCAAATTAATACAAATAAAAAAATAGATTTAAATCAAATAAATCTGATTTAAATCAAATAAATCGGATTGTTTTTATTTTTGTTTTAAATAAAAAAAATCAACAACCCTGGTTGTGGTGGTGGTAGGTGTGGTGGTGATAGCTGTTGTTGTTGTGATGGTTCTGGTGGTAGTAGCTAAGGTGGTTTGGTAGGTTTAATTGTATGTATGTATATTGTACATTTATGTATATACTCAGGCACATACCCCATAGCAGCATATAGCTGGAGGCGGCCGATTCAAGACGGAGCCCAAACACAAACACAATTAAGTTCCAATTCTTAGGGTCTGGGACCACTTTCGCATTCCCTCGCCCCTTATTCTGTCTCGTCTAGTAAGTGAATTTTACAAGGAGAGGAAGATCCTTCTTAAGCTGCACAAAATCGTCTAAATATAGCTTGAGTAATATATAAAAGACATGGTTGGTACCCCTTGTGTACCGGCGACGTCTTTGTTATTGTATTATAGCTACATTTAGACGATTTTATAAAGCTTAGGCAGAATATATGGTAGCTAAAATGATTAATTGAGATAGTCTAAAGCCTTTGAATGAGTAGACGTCCTTCATAAGCTGTACGAAATAGTCTAATAGTTGCCAGAATAGAATGAAAAGTACATCATCGGTACAAAAGGGGTTAATGGACATATATGAGTCTCTGCCCCATATAGATACCAAGTTATCATTATTAGCAACACATTTCGCTACAAAACCTTCGTATTACCAGAGTAGCCAAGGTGAAGACGTTGCAAGTCACTGGCAGCTGGGGGGATGGTTCGGTTATTAGTCTATTTATTAACCCCTTGAGACTTTTGACGCATTTTGACGATTCATTCTGACTATCATTAGACAATTTTATGCAGTTTAGGGCGGGTCTTTGGGAATTGAGAGGGTAAATACTATCTCAATTAACCCTCTGATTTCCACATGTGACGCTCCTGCATAGTAGCCACGTGCGGGCATGCTCGGCTGCCCAGCCATTTAGAAACTGGCTGGCGGCAGCCGGCCGGCCGGCTTTTCCTTAGTATATATCCATATTATCCTACGACAATGTAAATAATGTCTGGGATATTCTTATGTTGTTTCACAGCTTGAAGCTGCCCTTATTCTTAACCAACACATCTTAGTATATTTTATTCTCGATAGTTGATTGTTTCATTATAATATATAAGATGTAAGTCTGGTGAGAGTGGGAGGAGACGAGCGGGAGAGAGAGAGAGACCGGCTGGGGGACGTTGCTTCGCGCGGAGAGTCTAGCTTGGGACGAGCCTGATGTTGCCAATTTGATCGCAACGTTAGGCTTAGTTTCGACTCACGCAAGGGGTAGAGGATTTTGACCAGGCAACTGTGTTGAGTGTTGCCAAGCATGGGATGTATTTCGCATGCTTAGGGTGGGGTCCAGACAGATTCAAGACTCAGAGCTCACCTCACTGTCGTACCCTTCGGACCCCCTTGATATCTATCCCTCTCAACCCCACTTAGAAACTTTCTCTCTTACTTTGTATACCTTCCTTCCACTACTTCACCAATCTATTTAATTATCCCATCCCCTTGATAGACCTTATATCTATTATTGTATTAACGAAGACCTCTTAGATAATTAGATAGGATTTTGGGCCTTATGCAGAGATGTAATTGTTAATGAGACCTAGGAAGCCTTTTTGTTGTCTCATATTTGGTGGTTTCATGCTTGCTAGTGTGTTCTTGTGGCAGGTGAGCAGGGGCTAGACCGGAGGGGGGGCTTTTTGTGATCCTTTAAGTAAAGTTTGCTGGTGCGAGTCCTGTGGACCCGCACGACTTTACTAGGATACCCGTGGGAGTCTGGGGGCATTTTCTTGTCTGTGTCCCTGTGTGTCTAGTGTTGTGTTGTGTGAGGGCCCTTGCCTAGTCCACTCAGCACTGCGCTAGCACGTCTTGCTTTTGTTTTAGGGTCGCCAGGAAAGAGTCAGATACTTGGGATCTGAGTCTCTCAAGAGAGCACCCTTTCAATTAGAGTAATTTGGCGCACAGACTTGGGAACGTCCCTAGGCTAGAGCAGGTGGCTCAGCCCGGGTATCCGAAGCCTATATCCTTCCGGCTAGACCTCTGCCACCTGGCAGATTAACAGCTAGGGGTTTATTATTTCTGCATGCTTGTTATTGTGCCAGAGTTTACCGTTGTTGTGAGCATTGTGAGTCAGGGTGTGGCTTAGAGACTCTGTCCGAGCAGGCTTGCCTGACTAAGAGTGAGAAGCACACCTGTATGTGGTTATGTTGCGAGTTGCTGCCTTTATTTAATTATACCTATGCCATTATACACTGTATGGCCTATCACTAGTATTTATTCCTGCTTATGAGTTAAGAGTTCTCTAAATCCGTAACTTACTTTCTTTGCTAAGCATCAGATCCTACAGTAGCCGCATACAGTTTAGAAACCTGCATCTTGTCTACTTGTACGATGTTTTGAGGACTGTTTGCTTTCACCTTCTTTCACGCAGGGGTGATTAGTTGTATTAATTAACGTAACGTTAAATGTATTTTCTTCTAGTTTGTTATTAAATTGTTTCTGCAATTTAATTCCGTTATCTATCTTTTCCTTGAAGCTTTAAGTCAACTTAATTGTGTGATCTTTTATATAGCCTGCTTGACTATCAGCAGTCTATAGTGCGTGCACCCTGTAACCGAGTCATAGGATACCTTGTTGTCCAGGCAGGACTCTTGACTGTTTAGGGTGGATTGTTGCCTGGGTTTATAGATAAGGGTTGGATCTAGCGTTTTCCGTTGTTGCTTGTTGCCGCATACCTAGTCCAATAGAAAGAGCCCAGTGTTTATATATCCCAGGACGTAACAAATGGCGACCTTGCATAGGATTTACTGAACAGAGGAATATAGTGGTCATTTGTTTTGAGATTCCTTATGATTAGAGGAATACAGTGGACATAGATTTTTTTTTTGGAGCAACCAATATAACACATTAAAGACTTTAAATAACATTAGTATATACATACTTGCATAGGAGATAAGGCACATTCTATAACCGTGATAATTACTGCAGTACACAAACATGTCTAATACATCGGAACACAGTGATGGGTCAGGTCACGATACGGGCTCGGAGGGAGAAAGACCTGTGGAGTGGCTAGTCGATAGCGAGGAGGGTGCTAGAAGATTTTTAGAAGTGCCCCTTACCGCTGCCAGGGTGTTGAAGCTGAATAAGTATGGCTTAAAGTGTGTGGCAGGTCTTCAGGGTTACCAGGGTTTAAGTGGCATGAGGAAAGATCAGCTGAGGACTTTGATATTGGGTTTAGAAGGGAGAGACCTGGGTGGAGAGGCGAATGGGGGCCCCGGTCCCCAGCCCCCCCTCCACTCTACCCCCATATCAAACGTCAGGGTGACGGAATTTAGTACATACCCCCAAGTTGATGGTCAATGGCAGCGTGGAATTCAATCACAGGGACCCTCCCCATTAAATGCATCTTCCCCTCCTCAAGGGTTGACTCCAGATTTGTTGTTTTGGCTTGAGATGGCCAAGGTTGAGGCTGCTAGAGCTCAGGTTGAGTCTGCCGAGAGACAGGCTAGTGTGCAGGCTGAGGTTGCTAGAGCTAAGGTTGAGGCTGCTAGAGCTCAGGCTGCGGCTGCAGAGAGAACAGCTATACGAGAGGCTGAACTGCAGGCAGAGTCTACTAGGTATCGGGCTGACAGGGAGCTGGAGAGATCTCGAGTGGAGGTAACAGGGCGAAATATTGGGGGAGGTAACAGACATCGGGACCAATCATTGTCGCACCTGCTTAAACTAGTTCCTGTGTTCGATGAATCATGTGTGACTGAGTTTTTTATGCGATTTGAGAAGAAGTGTCAGGAACACCAGTGGCCTCAGGAAAAGTGGGCAGCATTAGTTTCATCAAGACTCCTAGGAAAGGGGCTAAAAGCGTATGATGCACTACCTTTAGAGTCCTGTGTAGTTTATGATGAGCTAAAGAAGGCTGTGCTACGGGCCTATGAGTTACAACCAGAAACTTACCGCTTGAAGTTTCGGGGTGTTACTAAGGGCAAGGATAGTACCTTCCTAGAACACGCCCGGGACTTGTCTGATGCACTACGACATTGGCTGCGTTCTGAGAGGGCAGCTACTTTTGAGGAGTTGAGTGAGCTGGTTCTCTTGGAGCAGTTCTTTAAGTGCACAGGCGGGGACTTAACAATAAATATAAAGGAAACAAATCCTAGAACTCTCCAGGAGGCAGCAGAAATGGCTGACCTCCGACTGTCATTAATTCGAGGGTGCGGAGCAGCAGCTAGGAGTGAGTCGGGTGCAAAGGATCGTACCCCTCCCCCTCCCAAGAATTTTGATACACATAAATACACAAAACCATCTAGCACTGACAATAAAACTGAACATAAACCAAATACCGTCCCGTATAAGAAGTCTAATGGTACCTCCCACTCCCAAGGGAAACCAAAGAGTAAAGAGTGCTTTGCATGTCACAAGGAGGGTCACTTTGCAAATGCTTGTCCGAACAAGCCACCAAACAAGGTTGTGTCATTGGTCCGCAGCATAGGGGTGTCGCCTATATCTTCTGAGTTTGCCAAGGGTAGTTCGTCAGAGGTTGGGACACAGCCTGTGTTCAAGAGTCCGGAAGGCTCGAACCCTGTCCGCGACGTCTTTGGGGGTCATAGAGGGCATGGTTTTGTGAGGTGGGCTGGCGAAAGGCGAGGAGTTAAGCTATTGCGTGATACGGGGGCTTCTCAGACCTTGTTAAAGAACTTTACTGGTAGGCCGATTAACGCTGCTCGGGTGGTGGTAGTTCAGGGGATCAATGCTACGAAGTCCTACCCGCTGGTGCGGATGGAGCTGGAGGTGGGTGGTGTGGCGAAGGAGCTGGATGTCGGAATTGTAGAGAACTTGCCTGTTGGGGGCGTCGACCTCCTCCTCGGCAACGACTTTGCGGTGCCTGCTTCTAAGGTTTCACCCTTGGTCGTTGCCGAGAAGGCGGCCGACGTTAGTAGGGAGGAACAGGAGTGGGTTGAGAAGTGTAGCGTACAAACTATGGCGTGTGTTGTGACGCGTTCTCAGACATCCGGAGCCTTGCAGCCACCACCTCAGTCTATCAAACCGCGGAGGAAAGGTCACAAGAAAACGGGAAGTGTTGGTCAATTGGAGAGTTTTGAGCCGGCAGTGTTTCTTGGTGACTCATTATTGGCACCTATGTTAGAGTCTGGAGAGGCCCCGGGGCCTGTCACCGCTAGTGCAGGTGCAGGGCAGGAAGAGACTCTGCGACAGCATCGTTATGCGCAGCGTGAGGAAAGGATGGCTCAGCGGGACATTGGAGATGGAAATAAATTATTTAAGATGAACTTGGATAATCTCGCACCTGCTGATATATGTTCCTTGCAGCTGGAAGATCCTGAAGTCAGGGCGTGTGGTAATGGTGCTATCGAACTGGAGAGCGATGGGGATGCGCAGCCTGGTGATTTTTTCTTGTCCGAGGGGATCTTGTATCGGAGACATCAGGATCCCAAGAAAAAGTGGGATTGCGGGTCAGGATTAGTGGACCAGTTAGTAGTACCGAGGGTGTGCCATGAGAGCTTATTGAGATTAGCTCATGATGTGCCTTTGGCAGGGCACCTGAGGGCATGTAAGACGGAAGCAGCTCTGAGCAAACTTTTCTGGTGGCCTGGGTTAAAGGCGAGTGTCGTGTCATGGGTGTCACTGTGTTACACTTGTCAAGTTGTTGGGAAACCCAATCAGGTCATCCCGAGAGCCCCGTTATTGGGCCGCCCTTCAGCAAAGTAGTTATCGATATGGTTGGCCCATTGCTCCCCACTAGTGCCGGCAATAAATTTTTACTAACTGTAATGGATGTAGCAACACGGTATCCAGATGCTTACCCCATGCGCAACGGGATGGCTAAGACTGTTGTCAAAAACCTACTTGTCTATTTATCTCGTTATGGCTACCCTCAGGAGATCCACTCTGATCAGGGTTCCAATTTTACTTCTGCTCTGTTTAAGCAGACCATGCAGCAACATGGGATAGTGCCTGTAGTGTCATCTGCCTACCATCCCGAGAGTCAGGGTGTTTTGGAAAGGTGGCACTCGACTCTCAAGAGTATGTTGCGGTGTTATTGCATGGAAAATGGGAAGGACTGGGATCTAGGTCTCCCATACGTTTTATTTGCTGCGAGAGAAGTACCTGGGGAGAGCTTGGGATTTAGCCCGAACGAGTTGGTTTTTGGACACAGGGTCAGGGGGCCCCTCCACATAGTCAAGGAGATCTGGGAGGGAGTCACAAAGCCATGCTCGCTTCTAAAGTATGTAGTTGAAAGCCGTGAGAGAATGCTAAAGAGCTTGGAGGTAGCAGGTCGGAACCTTAAGAGTTCAGAAGCTCAGATGAAGGACAGATACGACCAGAAGGTGAAGCTGAGGGAGTTTGAAGTAGATCAGGAGGTACTGATACTACTGCCTCTGGTGGGACACCCCTTGTCTGCCAAGTATTCTGGTCCTTATCGGGTTGTAAGGAAGGTTTCTGATCTCGACTATTTAGTAGCTACTCCTGATCGTAAGAAAAGAACCAACTTTGCCATGTAAATCTGATGAAAGAGTATGTGAGGCGCCCCTCCGAGCCTCTCACTGTCCCGGTGTTGATCTGCAGCGATCGTGGTGGAGAAGGAGGAAGGGACAGTCAAGCTGCGGGGGAGGATAATTGGGATTGTCATGTTTCCGCAGATCAGTGGGCGGGGAATTCTAGACAAGTGGCTCACGAGTTGATATTGCACCTGCCTGAGCAACAGCGTGTAGCTGTGCAGCACTTGTTTGATTCAAACCCAGCTGTTTTCGCGGAGCATCCTGGCCTCCCTACTCAAGCGGTGCACGATGTCGATGTTAGGGAACACCCGCCCTTTAACCCTTATTTAGCGGCGAGCAACATAAGTCGAGTTAAATAAAGCTGGACTATGTGGCGGCGCTCGACATAACTCGAGTGGCAATTTCAGCACGTAATGTGGCTGAGAGAGAGAGACAAGTGGTGGCAGGAGACTAGCGAGCGTATGACTGCTCCAGACCACCACGGCGAACCTACTGACACAAATCTCAGCTCCCTCCTCCCTCTCTCACTCGCTACATACTCAATTATGTACTGAAAGTACCGAATTACCTGCTTTTTGCACTCGCGTTGCACGGTTATTGCAAGAAAAACTATCCATCATACAAGGATCGTTATGGTGTCATTCGAAAGCTCTGTTTATGCCCTTTCAGGGATAGGTACTTGTTTTACGTTCTGGGTCTTATTTAGGCATGAAAATGATCACGTAAACAGCCCTATTTTTGGCTAAAAACACCCCGCTGTGCGGTACACATAAATAAACCGCATAGGCCGCTCGTAAGGTGTTAAATCAGTGCCATACCGTGTTCCCCCTATTAAATTACCAGCACTTAGGGAAGAGCTGGATTATATGCTGAAACGTGGGCTGATTTCTGAGGGTGCAGTAAGGTGGACTTCCCCCGTCACACTGCAGCCCAAACCAGATGGCAAGGTGCGGTTTTGTATAGATTTCCGCAGGTTGAATGGTTTAACCCCCACAAATGCCTACCCTCTCCCTCGCGTGGACGACAGTGTGGATAAGATAGGAAAAGCCAAGTTCCTCACTAAGATAGACCTTGTTAAGGGTTATTGGCAAGTGCCCTTGTCTGAGCGAGTGCGAGAGGTGTGTGGGTTTGTGGTGGACGGTGCCACATATCGTTGCCATGTTATGCCATACGGGCTGAAAAATGCCCCTGCAATGTTTCAGAAATTAATGAACGACATTGTAGCCGACATTCCCAACTGTACGGTGTACCTAGATGATGTCATAATATACGACGATGATTTTAACAGTCACTGTGCTCACATCGGACAGCTTTTTAATAAACTGAATGAAGCAGGTTTGGTGGTAAACCTGGGTAAGTGCGATTTTGTCAAAGCCACAGTTTTGTACCTGGGGTTCGAGGTAGGGATGGGTCAGGTGTGCCCTCCACAGACGAAGATCAAAGCCATTGATCAGTTTCCCCAGCCTACGACTAAGAAACAAATCATGCGGTTTCTAGGTATGATAGGCTATTATCGTCGCTTCATCAAAGGCTATTCGACTGTACTTGCACCTTTAACTGACTTATTAGCTAAGGACATGAAGTTCCGGTGGTCTCCTGAGTGTGCAGAGGCATTTTCCTTGGTGAAACACCTGTTATGTACCCACTCAGGGCCCCGGACTTCAGCAGACCTTTTCAGCTGGCGACTGATGCCAGTGGCGTAGGGGCTGGGGCTGTCTTGTTACAGACAGATGATGAAGGTATCGAACATCCAGTGAGTTTTTACAGTAAAAAATTCAATAGTGGACAAAGGAATTACTCTGTAATTGAAAAAGAACTCCTGGCGATAGTGCTGGCGCTCAGGCACTTCGATGTATATGTTCCTGCTTTCGGACCAGTCGTAGTGGTTTATACCGATCATCACCCTCTGAAATTCTTGAATCAGTTTCATAACCGGAATATGAGGCTGACCAGGTGGTCACTCATGCTTCAGGAGTATAATTTGGACATACGCCATATTGCCGGTTCTGATAACGTGATAGCGGATTGTCTATCAAGGGTGGATGATGTTGGTTAGACTGCTACAGGATTGAGGGTTGAGTGTGGAGGAAAATAGGCTGTCACTGTAGTTCAGCCGAAAAAAATAAAAATAAAAAAGCAAAAACCTTATAAAAACTCTTTATTTTTATAACGTGTAGAATTTTGTATAAGATGTTGTAGCAGTATCTAAGTTGAATGTTTTCGCTTATTGTCGCTAAGTTAGTTGAACTTGCTCGGTGGAGCGCAACAGTCTTTATTTTTTTTATATATAAGTGCCTTGTGTCGCAACAGTGTGTGGTACTATGAGAAGCTTTCTGTTAGATATGAAGAACTTAGTCAAGTGTCTTATATCTTGGGGGAGGTGTGACGCTCCTGCATAGTAGCCACGTGCGGGCATGCGCGCGCGTCGGCTGCCCAGCCGTTTAGAAACCGGCTGGCGGCAGCCGCCGGCTTTTCCTTAGTATATATCCTACGACAATGTAACTAATGTCTGGGATATTCTTATGTTGTTTCACAGCTTGAAGCTGCCCTTATTCTTAACCAACACATCTTAGTATATTTTATTCTCGATAGTTGATTGTTTCATTATAATATATAAGATGTAAGTCTGGTGAGAGTGGGAGGAGACGAGAGGGAGAGAGAGAGAGACCGGCTGGGGGACGTTGCTTCGCGCGGAGAGTCTAGCTTGGGACGAGCCTGATGTTGCCAATTTGATCGCAACGTTAGGCTTAGTTTCGACTCACGCAAGGGGTAGAGGATTTTGACCCGGCAACTGTGTTGAGTGTTGCCAAGCATGGGATGTATTTCGCATGCCTAGGGTGGGGTCCAGACAGATTCAAGACTCAGAGCTCACCTCACTGTCGTACCCTTCGGACCCCCTTGATATCTATCCCTCTCAACCCCACTTAGAAACTTTCTCTTATAGTGCGTGCACCCTGTAACCGAGTCATAGGATACCTTGTTGTCCAGGCGAGGACTCTTGACGGTTTAGGGTGGTTTGTTGCCTGGGTTTATAGATAAGGGTTGGATCTAGCGTTTTCCGTTTTTGCTTGTTGCCGCAAACCTAGTCCAATAGAAAGAGCCCAGTGTTTATATATCCCAGGACGTAACACACATACCCTTCCAATCTGTATAAAATCGTCTAATAATAGCCAGAATAAACTGTCTAAATGCGTCATATGCCTCAAGGGGTTATCTGATTTATATATTATTTAGTTTCCTCGCTAGACCCCCTTCAACCTAACCATCCTTTAGAATCACTTTCGAGATAAATGTGTACATATTTCGGTAGACAAATTTCCTGGCCGAAGGCCGGTTCCTCCTAAAATTACAGGCTTGCTTTCGCTCGCCATGAAAAAATCGACACGTAAATGACACGAAAGGTCCTAATATTGACAATTGAATTGGGTGAAAGGTCTTGAAATCGCCAAACTAATGGAATGAACGTCTTAGAATCTAAAAACTAATGGGGTTAAACATGACGATAGTAGATGATGTGCTGTGGAAATGGGCTTACACAACCAATGTCAATGTTATAGTAGTATAATAATGGGGGGAGGTATGAGAAATATAACTTGCCCAGGTTTTGATTGATAGTAAGAACACATGTGAATGCGGAACTATGTAAAAACGACCCCTTAAGGTGACACAGACTGCTTTGTTGGCCTATAAATTCATTCATTCATAAATTCTTAGTTTCCTCGTTAGACATTCCTCAAACTTAGAAAAACATCCCCTATACCCCCCTCAAGATAAATTTTTACATTTTTCGGTAGAAAAAAGTCCCGGCCGAAGGCCGATTCCTCTTATAATTACAGGCTTTGTTATCGCTCGCCAGGAAAAAATTGACACCTAAATGGCACAACTGGCCTTAAAATCGCCAAACAAATGGGCCGAACGTATACAAATCTAAAAAATAATGGGACAAGACACGAGGGAGAAAGGGGACCACAAAAACGACAGTCTCCCCTTAAGGTCGAGTCATCCCAAGCCCAAAATCAGACACATTCTGACGCAACTCGTCTGACTATAACCGTCAGAAAGAATCGGCTGTGGTAACAACTATTGGAGTGTTTCATATACCCGGTGAACCGTTCGCAGTGGTGGTCTGAATCGGTGTCCGGTCAACTCAACCAGTAGATCATTTCAACCAGTACCAAATCAACCAATACGGTTAGGTTAGGTTAGGTTAGTACTATATTTTGGCACTGGTTTGGTTGGTCTGGGTTAATTTGGCACTGGTTGAGAGCTACTGGTTGAAATGGTCTACTGGTTGAGATGACATGGAACCGTCTGAATCATGCCAGTTCCGGCGCCGCAGAAAAGTAAGCACCTTTGTCCGTTTTCTTCCGACGTTATGTGGAGCAGTTTATAACAGTATAGGCTACTTTGTAGGACACGGAAGGTGTCGGTGATGAAGGATTTAATGTAATTAAGTGTGGGATTTATTATATATAAGATTACATCATATACTGTTTGTAACTTTTAGATTATTATACAGATGAATTTGGTGAAAATTACGGACAGACATACAGTGCGTCGTATAAGTTTCTATTTCCGTGCATAACTTAGTTCATTACTACTGTATTTTTATATTACATGTATATATTCGTGTGTATTAACCCTTTATTAGCGGCTCACCACTTAAGTCGTATTTAATAAAGCTGGACTATGTGGCGGCGCTCGACATAACTCGAGTGGCAATTTCAGCACGTAATGTGGCTGAGAGAGAGAGACAAGTGGTGGCAGGAGACTAGCGAGCGTATGACTGCTCCAGACCACCGCGGCGAACCTACTGACACAAATCTCAGCTCCCTCCTCCCTCTCTCACTCGCTACATACTCAATTATGTACCGAAAGTACCGAATTACCTGCTTTTTGCACTCGCGTTGCACGGTTATTGCAAGAAAACTATCCATCATACAAGGATCGTTATGGTGTCATTCGAAAGCTCTGTTTATGCCCTTTCAGGGATAGATACTTGTTTTACGTTCTGGGTCTTATTTAGGCATGAAAATGATCACGTAAACAGCCCTATTTTGGCTAAAAACACCCCGCTGGGCGGTACACATAAATAAACCGCATAGGCCGCTCGTAAGGTGTTAAAGATATATGGTCAGTATATTTATCTTACTACATTACCAAGAGATGTGTTTGATACATACGATGTTCTCATGCAATATGTGCGTGGGTAACAATAATGGGTTAACCACGCGTATGTATTAACCTTTTCAAGCTCCAATATGCGTTTCTGTGTTTTTTTTGGCTACTATTAGATGATTTTATTCAGATTAGTAACGATATATGGAAGTCAAAGGGTTGATTGAGATAGTATTTACACTTTTAATACCCACAGATCCTTCCTAAGCTGCATAAAATCGTCTAATGATAGCCAAAATATACTGCTAAAACGCGTCAGAGCTTCAAGGGGTTAATGTTATTATTTATACCTACCTTTCATATGTGTGGTATGTAAGCTAACTTGCATAACCTCAATCAATAATATATATGGTGATGACATTTTGTATGCACGAACTGATATGTAGCTCCTGCCAAATATATATACTTCACAACGCACTATAATATATATATATATATTTTTTTTTTCTTTCTATATTCCAACTACTCCCTCTAGGGCATAGGGTGAGAGTCTGTACATTCCACCGCTCAACACGGTGAAGCCTGTGAGGTCTTGTTCCAGTCTGGGGAGTGATACAGTGAAGCATCCATCATGGCTCGAAGCAGCTCCATCTCTGAAGCAGCTGGTTGCTTCGTTCAAGTGCTTCACCGTCTCACCCTCCAGACTCAGACCCTCACTCTCAGAACGCCACCTATTGAGCAGTGAACTCACTAGGCATTGTCCCCCTGTAACATATTTTGAATATGGGAATATTCATACAGTTATTTAATCAAGGAACCATGAGGGTATTTTTTTGGCATTTCGGTGGGGTTTGTGGTAATGCACTGATACTAGGTACAGCACAAATTCAATCCCAATAATATCTTCCCATTGACATATCGGGATTTGAACCCGGGTCCATTGGATTACCAATCCAGTGGCATGACCACTCCACCACACCTCCCATTACCTTAACTCTACCTTACCTCTACCTTACTCTTACCTTAACGCTATTAGGTGCAGAGCGGGCCAATTTCGATCCTCCCTGTTTTACTCTATTAGTTTGTAGATTTTAAGACGTTTCACCTCATTAGTTTGGCGATTATAAGATGCTTCAACCCAATAAGGTGTCAATTTTTCCTGGGCGAGCCTGCAATTTGGGAGAAACCGGCCTTTGGACAGGACATTTTTCTATCGAAAAATGTACACATTTAGCTTAAATGGGGTCTGGGGGACGTTTTTTTAGTTTGAAGGGGGTCTGGAGAGGCGTGTTTCTAAGTCTCGGGGTAAGCTAAAAACACATTGTTCAAAAATGGCTAAAACAATTCAAACCCTCAATAATAATTAAACACAATATCATAATAACCCCCAAGACGTTGGACCTAATAGTGTTAAGGTGACGACCAGTCTTTCATCTGCTGACATTGGCTTCATGTAGTTTGTTTCTTCAGTCTGTAGATGATCCTTACATATATTTACCAGGTGCCGATATGTACGAGGATTTATTCTTATATTCTCCACACACCTATGGTTCGTCTTCCTTATTTGGGAAACAATGTGGTACTATTCAGCCAGTAGTTACGTTGTCTATGTCTCCGTTTAATAGGCTGCACACAGTAGTTACGTTGTCTATGTCTCCGTTTAATAGGCTGTACACAGTAATTACGTTGTCTATGTCTCCGTTTAATAGGCTGCACACAGTAGTTACGTTGTCTCTGCCTCCATTTAATAGGCTGCACACAGTAGTTACGTTGTCTCTGCCTCCGTTTAATAGGCTGCACACAGTAGTTACGTTGCCTCTGCCTCCGTTTAATAGGCTGCACACAGTAGTTACGTTGTCTATGTCTCCGTTTAATAGGCTGCACACAGTAGTTACGTTGTCTATGTCTCTGTTTAACCCTGGACAGGTTTCGCATTCTAACGCGTACGGTAAAGGAAACGAGGGTCGAAAGTGGCACGCCGCACTAAAATATTCGCCAAAAATCAGGTAATTGAGATAGATTTTTTGTCTACATTTGAACATGTAATATAAGGAATGCTTAATCTAATGTGAAGTGGAATTGAAAATCAGAGTGATTTTTATATTTTTAATGATTATTCTAGAAAAATAACTTAAGAAAATGACTAAATTTACTAAAAAATAAAAATAAATACTTAAAGTTTCCTGAGGATAGTGAAACTCTGGTGACTAGTAGGGGATGGTGTGGACCTCATCAGCTGCAGTCTTGTCGACCTGGGTCCCATAGGGCGCGATCTGTGCAAAGAATAAAAAGGGTTAATTTCGAAAACTCAAAAAAATGATCAATGGTTTACAGAAAATCATTAGGGTGCCTAAATATTGGTGGATTGGGTGAAACTTTGTCAGAATAGTGCCAACCAACACTGGAACACAGGGAAACCCTAAATATTGAGATCAGAACTAGTAAATAGCAATGACATAGCATTGTGTACACTTAACTCCGAGACGTCAGACAGTTTTCGGCAAAAATTTGAGAGAAAAAAATTCATAACTGAACAAATTGTTTATGAATCTGCCTATAAATCACCATGGACATTCCTAAACAACCTAAGAACAATATCAGTATGAATAATGGGGGTTTGGAGTAGTTATACAAACACAGTACTGAGAGGGTTAACCTTATCTCCCAGCACCGCTCCGGCCGCAACCCTCTGAAAGTAGACAACACTTTCCACAATGTATAGGATGATTAAATGCATGGATTTTGATCACAACTCATGTGAATGATGAATACTGCTTGAATAATACATACTACACCCTAAAAATATTAAAAAAATAAAAAATAAAAATGTGGGGCATAACAGGTAAGTACTTGGTAAATTTCAATCAGCAGGAACAGGTAAAATGGTAATAAAATGGGTAGCTTGTCCCTGGGCAACTGGGGGCATGAAAGGTAAGTCATTGGTACCAATCAATCAGCAGAAACCAGGTAAATTATAAGGAAATGGGTAGGTAGTCACTGGGGCACAACAGGTAAGTACTTTGTCAAATTCAATCACCAGGAACAGATAAAATGGTAATAAAATGGGTAGCTTGTCCCTGGGCAACTGGGGGCATGACAGGTAACTAATTGGTACCAATCAATCAGCAGAAACCAGGTCAAATTATAAGGAAATAGGTAGGTAGTCACTGGGGGCACAACAGGTAAGTACTTTGTCAAATTCAATCACCAGGAACAGGTAAAATGGTAATAAAATGGGTAGCTTGTCCCTGGGCAACTGGGGGCATGACAGGTAACTAATTGGTACCAATCAATCAGCAGAAACCAGGTAAAATTATAAGGAAATGGGTAGGTAGTCACTGGGGGCACAACAGGTAAGTACTTTGTCAAATTCAATCACCAGGAACAGGTAAAATGGTAATAAAATGGGTAGCTTGTCCCTGGGCAACTGGGGGCATGACAGGTAAGTCATTGGTACCAATCAATCAGCAGAAACCAGGTAAAATTATAAGGAAATGGGTAGGTAGTCACTGGGGGCACAACTTGTAAGTACTTTGTCAAATTCAATCACCAGGAACAGGTCAAATGGTAATAAAATGGGTAGCTTGTCCCTGGGCAACTGGGGGCATGACAGGTAACTAATTGGTACCAATCAATCAGCAGAAACCAGGTAAAATTATAAGGAAATGGGTAGGTAGTCACTGGGGGCACAACAGGTAAGTACTTTGTCAAATTCAATCACCAGGAACAGGTAAAATGGTAATAAAATGGGTAGCTTGTCCCTGTTCAACTGGGGGCATGACAGGTAACTAATTGGTACCAATCAATCAGCAGAAACCAGGTAAAATTATAAGGAAATGGGTAGGTAGTCACTGGGGGCATAACAGGTAAGTACTTTGTCAAATTCAATGAGGAAATACACCAATAACGAAATCAGAAAAAAAAACAAGAAAAAAAAAAACAAGAAAAAAAAAATTGTGGCGGCATATGGCAACTCAGATATCTGGCAACAGTCAGGACACGACGTCACACAATCTAGCCATCATGTGTAGAAGACTGAAAGTCCTAAGTCTAATACAAAGGCATGAAACATATGATTACTGTAACTTTCAACAAATATGGTACAAAAACTTACTGTGTTTACTGGGTCATATGTGGCACCGGAAAAGGGGTGAAAGGGTTGTGGTGGGAGGAGCGAGCAGCGCAGGTCTGTCTTTGGTGGGGTCCCAGCTCCTACTGATAGATGGCTTGCCTCACCAGGAAATTCAGCCTCCTATTGGCTCCCCCGGTCACGTGACATGCAAGCATAGACAAAGGCGGATTTTCACGTTCCTTAAATGACCCCACGAATCCTGTCCAGGGTTAATAGGCTGCACACAGTAGTTACGTTGTCTATGTCTCTGTTTGATAGGCTGCACACAGTAGTTACGTTGTCTATGTCTCTGTTTGATAGGCTTCACACAGTAGTTACGTTGTCTATGTCTCTGTTTAATAGGCTGCACACAGTAGTTACGTTGCCTATGTCTCTGTTTAATAGGCTTCACACAGTAGTTACGTTGTCTATGTCTCTGTTTAATAGGCTGCACCCAGTAGTTACGTTGTCTATGTCTCTGTTTAATAGGCTGAACACAGTAGTCACGTTGTCTCTGCCTCCGTGTCCTCCTATACAGCCACAGCACTACCAGTGTCCTACACCTGCTTGACAGCGACATGTTGTGTCCTTGACCGCTGGGTTGACACAACCCACACATAGCAATCCGTGTGCAGAACCTTTTCAGTCGGCGGAATTACGTTGGACAACTTGCGCCACATATCGTCTGTAATCGCACTTTTTCCATCGGAATATGTCTGTTTGTGGGTTTGGTGTGACTCGAACTTAAGAGCCAGATATCTAATAACAACCATATATTATGGTATTACCTTATAAAGCAGTATAAACCATTATTCGTTACTGAATCTGTATATCTCTCGCATGACGATACTATTCCAACCTATCATGGATTATAGACCCATGTTCCAGACTACGTACAGTCGCGGCCATATGTAACCACCCATCTTCCTCTCCCTCTCAGGGCTCGGTCTTTTTGCTTCTATCCTATTAGTCACTAAGGGATGGAGGGAGGTAAGGAAGTGGAAATGGTGAACAATGAGAGGAGAGGTGGGTGAGTGTGGAGGTATAGGTGGGGGAGTTGTGGCAAGATTGTTTAGAGTGCTGGATGAATGCAAAATAACTAAGTTTGGAATATTATATGATATTATGTTCAGTCAGTATCTCCATTAACAGATGCCGTTGTTCATGTAACCATGCATTATAAATAGTATTAGGATTATAATATCCCCTTGAGCAAGATAGTAATACAGCTTGTTTGGTAAACGGCTAAACGACTGGTTAAGCAAAAGCAGAACCACATGAGGGTATCCCTACAAGTAATAATGGGGTCATAATTTAATATAGTATCTGCACCGTTAACTTTAACTATTTACAGTGGAATAAAATTATTCAAATTAAACATCTTCACGTTGGTGTGTGTGTGTGTCTGTTAAATGGCGATCGGGACACGAACTCTATTTAGGTTTTGTGTTCGTGGACGTGTTGATAATTTCGACGCTACATTTTTTTTTTCTATGTGAATGAGGGAGACAAAAGGCATAACTGCCTGCAGCGAGTGTCTCCCCAAGATTTCAAAGAGTGACAGGGCCAAAATCAAGGGACGTTCGAGCTAAAATGCCTGGACACATGGAGTTTGAAGCAATTTAAGTCATAGGAAGAGGGAATGACTGATTCTGAGAGAGAGTTCCAGAGCTCAGCAGTTGAATAGAAGAAAGTCTGAGAATAGCGTTTCACTCTTGGGTTGGAGAGTTGCACAGAGTAGGGGTGGGATTGTGTTGCAAGGCGGGTACTACGTACCCTACATAGAAGAGGTGGTATACACTGGGAAAGCTCAGAGGAACACTGATTATTGTAGTAGCGATAGAATAGTGAGAGAGATGCAACATTGCGGCGAAGAGAGAGAGATTGCAGAGAATTGGTGAGTGAACAGGAGTTAATGATACGAAAAGCTTTCCTTTCTACTTTATCTAGGAGTGCGGTATGAGAGGATCCTCCCCACACATGTGAACAATACTCCATACAATGACGCACTGTGCTCCTGTACAGAGCAAGTAGCTGCGCAGGGGTAAAGAACCCATTGAGGCGGTTGAGCACACCCAGTTTCTGGGAGGCTGCCTTAGCGAGACTGGTAATATGGTCTTTCCAAGTGAGAGCAGAAGAAAAAGAGACACCAAGAACATTGAGGGAAGATGAAGGTTTGATTTTTGTATTGTTGAAGGATAAGGGATAGTCCTCTGGAGGTTCCTGATGGGTAGTAAGATAGATAAATTTGAGATAGGACAGAACCCTGAGGAATACCGGAGTTGATAGGATGAGGAATTGAGCAATGGCCGTCCACAACCGCGGCTATGGAATGGCCTGAAAGGAAATTAGAGACAAAGGCACAGATGGAGGGACAGAAACCGAAGGAGGGCAGTTTCGAAATTAAAGATTTGTGCCAGACTCTATCGAAGGCCTTCGATATGTCTTGTGCAACAGAAAAAGTCTCACCGAAGTCCCGAAAGTTGGATGACCAAGAGATAGTAAGATATGAAAGAAGATCACCAGTAGAGCGACCCTCAAGGAAGCCATACTGGCGATCTGAGAGCAGATTATGAGAAGATAAATGCTAAAGAAATTTGGAAGCAAGGACAGTTTCAAAAACTTTAGAGATACAAGAGATGAGAGCAATTGGACGATAGTTGGAGGATTGAGAGCGGTCACCCTTCTTTGGGAAAGGTTGAATGAAAGCAAGTTCCAGCAAGAAGGAAAGACGTTAGAGGAGAGACAGAGACGAAAGAGTTTGCCTAGGCAGGGGGTCAGCATGGAAGCACAGTTTTTAAGTACAACAGGAGGAACACCGTCCGGACCGTACGCCTTCTTAGTATTAAGCCCAGAGAGGGTAGAAAGTATATCTTTAGAAGAGATTAGGATATTAGGCATAAGTAGGAGAGAGGGGGGTGGAGAGGTAGGAATAGCACCGGAATCATCCAAGGTAGAATTTCTGGCAAAAGTTTGAGCAAAGAGTTCAGCTTTGTCAGAGGAAGAAGTGATGGTTGTGCCATCAGAGTGGACAAGGGGAGGGAAAGACGTGGAAGAAAAGTTGTTGGAGAGGTTTTTGGCTAGATGCCAGAAAGCTTGGGAAGAGCTAGAGTTGGATAGTTCAGTGCATTTATTATTGATGAAAGAGTGCTTGGCAAGTCGAAGAACAGATTTGGCTTGATTCCGGGCAGAAACATAGGAAGAATGAGATTCTTGAGTTTTAAGGCGTCGGTACCGTTTGAATGCTTCTGTATACTCTATTTGTTCTATTGTTATCTCTTTTCATATTGGTATGTCCTTACTGTGTACTTTGTATTAGTTTTGCGGGATTATTCATCACATTTCACTATGCAGAGGTAAATACAAAGTAGTTACGATTATATGAATAATGCATTAGTAACAATATTTTGTTTTGGCATACTATATTAAACATAATATTCTGCAAATTATGTATTTTGAAATACAGATATTTTATTACGTATTCCATCTAGAAGCATACATGTTTAAACATGTTTAAAGATTGCTTCATCCACAAAGAGTGTGGTTTTAGTCACTTTACTGTAGTACAGTACAACAAAGACTGCCACAACACAGCCCCATTACGTCATCACATTGGCCGATGTTAGTATAGCGCTATCAGTGTCTCAGCAAGACTCGCACCTGGCGAATCCGCTCCTCACCAACCTTAAAGGTGGGTGTGCATGCTATTATTTTCCTCCACAATCATTACCGGCAGTGTGCACTATATCTTTTGGTGCAATATTTTCTGCTACAATGGCTTAATTATTTATATAATGGCCAAAATAGGATATGGGTGACACTTTTCTGGATTCGGAGTTTAAACGCTCTGATGACGTATGCCCAGCAACACAACAAGCTCTTCTGACAGGTGGAAATGGAGGATAGTGACAGTAGTTCCGATTCGTTTGCCAATACTGAGGGTGATAGCCGTGATTATGGCGAAGAACCTCAAGTGATGAATATTGGTGGTGTCCAGGTTTATATGTATGAACCTGTAGGACGAGATCCAGCATCAGGAGAGGGGGGAGAAGCAGCTGCAGCTGTACTTGTACCTGAGGTGGCACCAAATCAACAGCGTCTGAATATGCAGGCCACTGAATGAAATTATAAACCTCTATTATATAATTGTGTGGTCCCACGTCATAGACTGTGATTAATGAAGTGCTTTCCCGATTTGTATACCTTATAGATTAGGCTATAGCCTACCGGGTATAGCCTAATATATTTATCAGTGTTTACTTTATGACAACAATTTGTTGGCGTCTGTAATATTTAGGACAATCAAAGCTTTTGGTGATATTTATTTACTCTTAGAAACATTCTCTGACACGATGTAGGCCTAGCCTATTATTAATTGTCATATGCAACGTCACTCTTGAGGCCTTGGGTCATATTGGTAATTACAGGGAATAGGCTCACACACTTAATTTCCATGTTATATCCTCCAGATTTTGATAAATGAGTGTTTTCATGGTTATAGTTATAATTCCAAAGTGGGATACAAGATGGGTTGAGGGGAGGCCTCAACCTCCCCCCCCCCCCTCACATGACTTAGTTGAAATAATCATCTATGTTGTCAGCAGGGGGTAAATATCGATTATACTGCATAAAGAAGGCGTTTGAAAACAGTAAGGATGTCCGAAGGAGCTCTGAGACTCGAGTGATTAGACTAAGCGTTCTTTCTATTAATATTGTTTTTTATTTTTGTTATCAAAATTATTCTCCCACAGTGGATTATACATGAGTAGAGTATAAGGATTCTACAGACCAATATTGTCCCTAATAAAGTATGTATAATAAGGCACCTAGCCTATTCCTTATAATTCTCCTATTTTTCAGTAAAGTTAGCTTAGTTAACCCACTCACTACGGGAGACGTTCTGGAACGTCCTAGCAATTTACAGGCTTTTAAAGCCGTAGAATTGAGTTTCAGTGGGCGGGAGCACGACAGACCACCCGTCCGCCTCCCAGCCCTCAGGCCGCGGCACTGAGACATCTATCCCGTCCTCTAGAGGCCTCTGCAGCGCTGCCAAATGCGAATGTAGTGCGCCGCTATTCATATTTAGCAAATATTTGCCAATGTCTATGGGAGCGCTGCGGATGAGTCCCGTGTGCTACGAAACTCGTGCTGGTATCAAACAAATAATGATAAACAAAACCATTCTTAGAACAAAAGTAAAAATTGTCAATTACAGTACCTACTTACAGAGGAAATCACCCTTGTTGGTATATGAAAGAAAACAAGGAATTTATTACCGAAACTACCACTAATTTTCCCATGGTTTTTCTTTTCGGATTTAGGTAGTTTTCAACATTATAAAGTAGTTAAAATTAGTTACAATCCCCGGCTAAAGTGTTTTTCCCATTTACCAACGACCTTAAAATACTCAGATGTATGTCATTTTCAGAGTAAAATAACAATAATGTTTTGCCTTTGGATACAGGATGGGTTGAGGGGGGGCTTTGCCCCCCCTCAACCCCCCATGAATTATTGAAATCAGCATCTATTTTGACAGTAAGGGGCATAAATAAGAGTTTTACTGCCGTCAATAGGGAGTATTTCTGTTTTTACAGTGCTTTATATAGTGCACATAAAATGTTTCTGCGGAGGTTAAAACAAATTTTAATATAATCTTTGCAACATCCTTATCCTATAATAGCCTTCAAATATTGAGAACAAATTAGTGGTAGTTTCGGTAATAATTACCGAAAACAAAATATTTTATATCATGCAATATTGTATCTTATCAGCTAAGAAACAAAGTTATGTTAGGTTATATCTATATATCTAGGCTATTGCCAGACACCTTGATCCCCAAAGTGGTGGCCACAAATGAATCACATCCATGCACCTCTGTCAACCAGCATCCCTCATCCCACCCAGCACCACTCGCTCATATACTTGTCAACTCCATCTTTCCACCTCACTCTCGGTCTGCCTCTTCCTATCATCTGCCCTTCCACCTCACTCTTGTACACTCTCTTAAGTCATTCTCTCGCTCACTGTACGTTACACATGACCAAATCACCTCAAGGTGTTTCTTTTCACACTCCAGCACATCCACACCACACCGCTCTCGTCCATCTATCTCTCCTTGCAACTCCACATGTACTTCTCAAGTTACTGATTTCCACCCTCTCACCCTTGATCTATATCTCTCCATCTCCAACAACGTCCAGGCTTATCTCCCGTACGTCAATGTCGGGATTACCACACTATCATGCATTGACTTCTTTACTTCCATGCTCATCACCCTCTTCCTTGTCACTGCTTTCAGCGTTCTTACAACCCTCTTCCCCTATTGTACCCTCTCCTGCACTTCATCCTCTATACTCCCATATTTACTTGTCACACTGCCCAAATTATTAAATGAGCTGACATTCTCCATAACCTGACCGTTTAATCTCACCTCACACTCTGTGACTGCATCCCTTTCACAAAGGCCATAACCTTACTCTTCAGCACATTTATCTCAGATTCCGTTTCTCACACGCAGTTCCAAACTTATATACCAAACCCTGCAACTCCCATTCATTGTTACTCATCAGCATTGTATTACAGTATAAGCAAACAGCAGCACTGACAACTTCCACTCTTTTCCCTCCCTTATCAGGGGCACAACAACATCCACAATAGGGGAGGTGTGGTGGAGTGGTCTTGCCACTGGCCTGGTAATCCAAAGGTCCCGGGTTCAAATCCCGATGTATCAATGGGAAGATATTATTGGGATGGAATTTGTGCTGTACCTAGTATCAGTGCATTACCACAAGCCCACCGAAACGTCAATAAAATACCCTCATTGTTCCCTGATTAAATAGCACTGTATGAATATTCCCATATTCAAAATATGCTATAGGGTGCAATGCCTGGTGAGTTATCTGCTCAACAGGTGGCGTTGTGTGTGTGTAAGTGTGAGAGTCCGAGTGTAGGTGGTGAGACAGTGAAGCACGGGAACGAGGTGGCTTCAGAGATGGGGTCGTTTCGGGCCATGAGTGAGCACCGTGCCTCATGTGAAGGCAAGATGGCAGGTGCTCGTTGTACTCTACGTGCTTCACATGTCTCACTCCCTAGACTGGAACAAGACCTCACGGGCTTCACTGTTCATTGTAAAGCGGTGAATGTTAAGGCTTTCAGCCTATGCCCGAGAGGAAGTAAGTTGGAATATAGAAAAAAAAAAAAAAAAAAAAAAAAACTGCACTTCCTTGTATTTGTTTCATGACTCCATCCATATAATCATGAACAACCATGGGGACATCACATACCCTTGCTATAAACCAAAAATCAGATCAAAGAACTCGCTCTGTTCATTGCCCACATGCTCTTGCATCCTCATACATGCTCTTCACTGCTTTCAGCAACTTACCAGCTACCCAGTATATTCTCAGTACTGTACTTTCCACAAACCTTCTCTATCAACTCTGTCATAGTCTTTCACCAAGTCTATAAAGGCAGCATACAACTTTTGTCCCTTCTCCAAATGCATCCCAACAACATATCTCGAGGAGAAAATCTGGTATACAAACCCTCTTCCCTTCCTTAACCCACCCTGTTCCTCACCTAGGGAACCAGTACAGTATCCATTTTTCCATTCTCACTTTTTTCCCGATGCCGAGACATATTCCCCCATGATTACCACACAGTCCTCTCTCCCATTTACAACTGTACAGTGGGACAATTATGCTTAATTTCCAGTCTTCTGGCACATTTTTCTTCTCCCATGCTAGTCTACACATTATTCATACGCATTCAATCACTATCTCACCACCATATTTCAGCATCCCGCCACACACTTCATCTATCTCAGATGCTTTAATCATCCTCACCCTCAATGGACAAAGCCATCTTGGCCCAATAGACTACAGACATTCGAATATTTTAGTTGAATTACCAAAGTTTAGGTTTTGCTTGTTAAGTCTGTTTACCGAAATAT
Source organism: Paralithodes platypus (assembly GCA_032716605.1). NCBI lineage: Eukaryota > Metazoa > Arthropoda > Malacostraca > Decapoda > Lithodidae > Paralithodes > Paralithodes platypus. The sequence goes on along the minus strand of CM064577.1, from coordinate 39,037,284 downwards.
TCTACTACCCATTAACTTATCTCTACTGCTATTTGCAGGTGCCGATGTGGAAACTGTGCTACAATGGACACAGAAGATGAATGCAAGTGTTGTCAGGAAATGATCAAGGTTAGTATGAGTGTAGCAACATCTTTATTTGTAACTCCTGCTTCACTTACCTCATAAACCACTGAACTAGGAGTAACTGTAAACACAATCTTTCAACCACTTGCATACAGTAAATGATTGATGAACTGCTGCAGAAGTAGCACAATAATTGTCTCACAGCAAAACATGAAAGATGTCAGAAGTGCGGCTGTGAGTCAAGAATGGTGGTGGATGATGGCAGCAAGAGTAGTGCTTGTAAAATGAAATCATTACTTTCAGCCTCTCGATGGCCACTTGCACTTGGTGTTGGTCTGCTCCTTGGTAGAGCCGTATTTGAAATAATGTGTAATGGTTGGTAGCCTATAAAGTCCTATTTAATTATAAATAATTAATGTGGCCCAGGTCTTGCAATAACAATGTTAAATTAATATTATCCCACAATAAGTTGTGGTTGTGTAGTCTTTTTACATTCAATACCAATCACTTATCTGCAAATAGGAACAACTATTCATATTCAGAGGTGGGCGCGCTCCGGTGAGACCGGTAATGCGGCAGCGCTCCGCGCTCATCAGACATAAGGTAATGCGGCAGCGCTCACGCGCTCCTTTTGTCAGCAGACCCGATGCGCTCTGCGCTCCTGCGCTCCGCGTTCCCAAAAATAGGTATATAAAAACAAAACAAACAAAACAGCTTCTAGAAGTTATTTAATTATTTACCTTTGTCCTTCACTTTGTCCTTTGTCTTTCACTTCACTAAATTCCAAGAATTCAAAACATTAAAAAAAACCCAAGTCATGGTGTCTTTCTGAAGTTTAACTGTTTAAGTTTCTCACTTTCTCAGTTTCTGTTATTCTTTATGTCATATCAATGAATCAAATGTCAATGATATGATATGATTGATATCATTGCAAATGTCAATGATATGATATGATTGATATCATTGTGAGTTTGTGACATTGTGACTGTCCATTGATACCTATGATATGACATAAAGAATTACAGAAACTGTCCAAACTGAGAAACTTAAACAGTTAAACTGAGAAACTTAAACAGTTAAACTGATCAAGCTAACATTCTAACAAGCCTAACAATACAATAACAACAATACAACATGATTACATTGATTAGTATTTACTATTTAGTTAATTACACGATTAAATTAATAATAATTTAATATCATAATATCATTAATAATTTAATATGATATGATTAACCCGTACAGCCCCAGCGACGCGCCTGACGCGTCGGCGATGTATGTAACGCACAGCCCCAGAGACGCGCCTGGCGCGTCACCCTAATTGCGCCGACCGTAACCTCAGGTGTAGCCACTCAAGAGGGCTCAGATTTGTATGGGAACTGTGTACGTATCCCACGCAACCGTGCCGATGGTTGAAAACTCTCAAAGTCCACGTGCGTGCGCGCGAGCGCGCAATAACCTGGTTTTTTGGGATAATTGCCTTCAATTTTTTACTCTTATAAAATCCGTTTTCGGGGGCTCTGTAGGACCATTTTTTAAGCTTTTTGAGCGGTTTTTCGTGGTTTTTCCTTCATTCCTAACCCATTCGCTATTGTTTCTGGAATAAAGCCATTTTTTGAAAACCGGCCGGGTTCTGGTGCGCAAACATTACAAAACTAGCCGGGGCTCCACGGGTTAATTGATTATATTATGATTATTGGACCCGTCCAAGCTGTCCACAGACACTCAGACAGTCAGACAGGCTCGGGCTATACCACTGCCAGACTTACCCTTAGGCCCCTTTGTAAGCTGTAACTTGCCCGTAAGGTTTACAACACTGTCAGTCTGTCACTATCATAGTATCACTGTATCACAGTTCACTAACACCGTGGGTAACACCGTACGAACAGTACGATGACTGTACACGATAATGACGTTCTTGTACCTGTTGTTGACAGGAAAAATCGCCTCCGGAGCGCCAGAAAGGAGCGCGAATTTCTAGCTGCGCTCCCCGCCTGCACTCCGATTTCAGAATTTTGCCGCTCCTCGCTCTGCGCTCCTCTATATTGGTAATGCGCACCGGATCGCAGAGCGCAGAGCGCCAAATGGCGTGCACCTGCCCACCTCTGTTCATATTATATCTTCTATGAAGGATGCTACCAAAATGGATAGCATCTACTTGCCTGATCTCTCCCAAGGTTAAGATCTATGGATAGGCCTACAGTCAGTGGTTGCCACAGTTTAGAAAGAATGTCCTGGGTTATCCCGCTTTTCACAATAAGCAGAGGACATTTACACAAAGTTCATTTTCATTCCTGTTAGCTACCACTCCTTCAGATCTCCAAACAACACATTGCACCTCCTAGATTTTTTTTTTTTTATGTGATTGAGGGAGGCAAAAGGCAGAATTGCCTATAGCGAGTGCCTCCCCCATAGTTGAAAGAGTGACAGGGCGAAAATCAAGGGACGATCGAGCCAAAATGCCTGGACACACAGATTTTGAAATAATTTAAGTCATAGGAAGAGGAAAAGACTGATTCTGGGAGAGAGTTCCAGAGCTCAGCTGTTGAGTAGAAGAAAATTTGAGAGGAGTAACGTTTCACTCTTGGGTTAGAGAGTTGCACAGAGTAGGGGTGGGATTGAGTTGCAAGACGGGTACCACGTGCCCTACGTAAAGGAGGTGGTATGCACTGGGAAATCTCCGAGGAACACTGATTATTATAGTAGCGATAGAATAGCGAGAGAGATGCAACATTGCGGCGGAGAGAGAGAGATTGCAGAGAGTTGGTGAGTGGACGGAAGTTAATGATACGAAAGGCCTTCCTTTCAACTTTGTCTAGGAGAGCGGTGTGAGAGGAACCTCCCCACACATGTGAACAATACTCAATATAAGGACACACTATGCCCCTGTACAGAGCAAGAAGCTGTGCTGGGAAAAGAACCCCCTAAGGCGGTTGAGCACACCCAGCTTCTGGGAGGCTGCCTTAGCAAGACTGGTAATATGGTCCTTCCAAATGAGAGCAGAAGAAAAAGAGACACCAAGAATATTGAGAGAAGATGAAGGGTCGATTTTGATATTGTTGAAGAATAAAGGTTAGAGCTTTCTCATGTAACTTTACCATATTGTAAGAAGTGACTAAAATTGGCGAGTTGATAACATTTGTTAACCATAATCTACCTCACTACAGAAAGACAAACTATGACGGATTTAAAAAATCATCAATGGTCAGTTTTAACAAACCATATGATCGTAAGTAAAATATTATGTATGTATGTATATACTCAGGCACATACCCCTTTGCTGGAGGTGGCCGACTAGAGACAGAACTCGAACAGAAACCTGTAAGTTCCTAATTCTTAGGAGACCACTTTTGCGTTCCCTCGCCACTTTCTCTGTCTCGTTGAGTAGGAGAATTTTACAAGGGTAGGATCATTCATAGCCTCCTGCCCCCATGGTGAAGTACATAGTTAGTAAATTGACAGATAACTGGAATTTTCTTTACGTTGTTAGAAGATGAACTGTTATCAGATAGGCCTATTGCACTGATTCATAAAACTAAATAATTATTTGTTCTGCAATCTCTTTTTTTTCTCAATAGGTTGAAGAGAAATGTCGAGAAGCTGAACCAGTTCCCAGTTGCATGATAGAACACCCAGGCTTCCATTCAATAGCACTGTGCCCGTGGAATCTCCAGGCTGTCTACTTTGGATACAGACAGCTGTATGGACGGATGCAAAGAGCTGGCATAAATGAGTATGTATTTATTATGTATTATTGTTATAATGTATTCTGAAATGGTTATATTTATTTTCCATAAATTGCATAACAAATACAAAAATCATTTATAATATTATATATTATTACAAAACCAAAACAAGCTTTGTACAGTACTGCACTGCAAAAGGTACTGTTAATAATATTTTCTGATACATACTCTGAAGTTTCATCACAATCGCTGTCTAATACAGGAGGATGGTAAGTGGTATCAGATGGATCCTCGATGTAAGATAGGTCTTCAAGCTTAGGCCGCTTCGCATCAAAGGACAGGTCCTCTAGTCTGCGCCTCTTGTGACGTCTACCAGCGTTGGCAGAATCGCCTCTCGTTAGCCATTAGCGCTCGCCAGGGACATCGAAATGGGCTACAGTTATCCGAGAATGTTGTTCTTCCTTTCCTAGTAATCGCATTGTTACAGACAGTCCAGTGGTGGTCTTTGTTTTTGTCTGTGACAACGGGAAGTATTTTATATCATTAATAGAATATAAGATGCATTGTGTAAAGTTAAGGAGAGAGAGAGCGATGTAGGCAGCGTGGTGGTAATATGTGCGTGTGTATGTATGTGCTGCCTCCCTCGCCCGGAGGAGTTTTTCCACTCGCGCGCAGGCTTTCCCGCGCCCTTGATTGGCTGGGGTTCCTGGCGCGTCCTAGGGACGCCTGCTGCCTTGTGACGTCTCGGCCCGTGATTGGCCGACCATCGCGCCCTTGCGGGCTCCTGTGTAACTAACCTCCTCCATGAAGGTTCCCAGGAGCTGTCCTCCTCAGGACAGACTTGGAGACTTGGTACGCGTGCTTCTAACATCCCCTTGCATACTCTCCCCCGATCACCACCTTTACCAATGTTTCTCTCACTCGATTCTCTCTTTCCATACTCTAATCTTTATTAACTGCACAACACTCCCCTTGGGTTCTGCATACGGTTTCCATAGCCGGCCCATTGTATTGCATGCGCCGTCCTCAGAGATATTTACATGTACTTAGAATAGGTTTGAGGGTTCTTAGTTAGTATAGGCTAAGAACTTTGTGTGTGTCTCCATTATTGATTTAGTGTTTCTGCTCATTTATTTAATGCTAGACTGGGATAAGGTAACTGTAGTCGTTGTCTCCGATGTGTGTACGGTTTACTTATACCTACACGACTTCGACCGGTCCTGTGGTAGCCTGGGTTGTCTTTTCGGCTGCGTCCTTTGCGAGTGCAGCATTGTGTTGACTGAGGGTTTTGGCCTGTACCAGTTCCACACTTTGCTGTCTCTTTGCTTGTCTTTAGAGGGTCGCCAGGATAGAACCAGATACTTGTGATCTGGATCTATCAAGAGAGTACCCTAGTCAATTAACGTAACTTAAAGGATGCAGTATTAAGGACATCGCTAGGCTACGAGCCTGTCTTGCTCAACCCCAGTTCCTTACCTAGAGTATCCCAGCTAGACATTATTAATCGAGTAGACACTTGTTAGTATTTAATATAAGCTCTTTGATATGTATGCATTATTATTCACAGCATTTATTAGTCTAGGTTGTTGCTGAGCCGCACAACCATAGCAGACTGTTTCGTTGATGAGAAAGTACTTCTTTTAGTGTCGAGCATTGCTACCGTTGCGCATTTATAGTATTCTCGTGTCAGTTAACATTATATGCCCTATATGTTAGTGTATTTGATTTTCACGTGTGGTGTCCTGCCTCCTGCCTTTATATAGTTTAAGATACGAGCATCTTATGAGCATCAGACTTTCTTCGGAAGTTTCCAGGTCTATGCTGTAGGACTATACTTCACTTTCTTTCAGATAGGAGTGAAGAGTTTATTGTTATTTAGAGTAACTGTATTGAAGCATCTTTTTATTGTATTAAATCTTGCAGTGATTTAATTGATCTTTCCATAGATTCCTTTTTATGCATTTTAACGTAACTTACATCTTGTTTGTTATCAGGCTATACCAATGTGGGTTAGCCTGAAGTAGAGTACATTTATGCCCAGTTAAGGATACCCCGCTATCACAGATTAACTCTGGAGGGTATAGGTGTTTTTGTTCGCCGGCATATAAGTTCGAGGGTTTGGATCTAGCGTACCGTTGTTGCATAGTGCCCTATTACTAGGCCAATCATTAAGTGCCCTTGTTTTATTCGTAGTCTCAGTCGTAACAAATGGCGACCTTGCCTAGTATCTTATGTTATTCGTCATACCAAATGAACTAAGAAATAATTGCATGATTTTTGGACATTTGTTTTTTGAGGAATATTTTAGACACGTTGGATTTTTTTTGGGCAACGTAGTATAGCACTTGAGTTGTCTTAAAGCATTTTTTGAGTGAATAGTGCTACCTGAGAGTTTAGGTACTTTTTTTGTTATAAACGTTGCGGATTTTCGGTGGACACTATGTCGAACGACGGATCAGTGCACAGTGAGGACACAGTATGGGAAGCAGACTCTGAGGTGCAGCAGCTGGGTTTGTTAGAAGGCATTAGAGTAGTAACTAGTGAGGAGGATGCAAGAAAGTTTCTGGAGATGCCTATTACTGTTGACCGGGTGTGGGGGATTGATCAGTATGGTCTCCAGTGTTTGGCCACGGTCATGGGGCATGTTGGCACTAGCAGCATGACAAGAAGTGACTTGGTGGCCTGTGGGCTTGGTGGGGTGCGTGGGGCTTCAGGTGGAGCACCTTCGGCCCAGCCCCCATTCCACTCGACTCCTACCATGGCGCCCCCTCGTGCTCCGGAGCCGGGTACGTTCCCGCAGGCCGATAGTCACTGGCAGCGTGGTTTGCCCCTGGGTGGATCACTGGGTGGGTCTCCAATTGTTGCATCTCCTCCTCCTCAAGGTTTAACTCCAGAGATGCTCTTCCAGCTTGAGATGGTTAGGATTCAGGCTGAGGAGAGAAAGGCCATGCATGAGCTTGAGCAACGAAAGCATGAATCTGAGCTTGAGATGGCTAAGCAGCAGATTGAGATGGCTAAGATTCAGCAGCAGCAGCGGGAAGCTGAGCTTCAGGTTGAGGCTACGAGCTTGAGAAGTCTCGGGTGGAGTCGACAGGGCAGCGTCTCGGTTCTGGGAATCGAGGTCTTGATCAGTCTTTATCGCACCTTCTTAAGTTAATCCCTGCATTTGACGAGTCGGGTGTCACCAAGTTTTTACTGCGTTTTGAGAAGAAGTGCCGGGAGCACCAATGGCCCGAGGGTAAGTGGGCAGCCCTTGTTTCCTCTAGGTTGGTTGGCAAAGGACTCGAGGCATATGATGCGTTGCCCTTGGAGTCTTGCATCGATTATGAGGTATTAAAGGAAGCTGTTCTGCGGGCGTACGAGTTACAACCAGAGACATATAGGTTGAAGTTTCGGGGTGTTACGAAGGGTCGTGAGTGCACTTTTCTAGAACATGTCCGGGAACTGTCTGATGCATTGAGAAATTGGCTGAGGTCAGAGAAGGTGACGACGTTCGAGGAGCTTCAGCAGTTAGTCCTTCTAGAGCAATTTTTTAAATGCACAGGCGGCGACCTGACTTTGAACCTCAAAGAGAAACAACCTAAAACTCTACAAGAGGCAGCTGAGATGGCTGACCTGAGAATGTCGCTGATTCGTGGGTGCGGGTCTGCACAACGGACCGATGCAGTTAACAAGGGGCGCAACACTCCACCCCCCCGAGTCAGTGATGCAACATTTAATAACGAAAGTAAGAGCAATGATACCAATTTTGATCACAAACCTAAAACTGTCCCGTTTAAGAAAGGTCAGGGCCCTTCCCCACCTCAGGGGAAGTAGAGTGTTTTAAGTGTCATAACAAGGGACATTTTGCACGTTCCTGCCCTAGTAACCAACCTACAGCAGTCGTGTCTTTGGCTAGCAACATTGGGGTGTCTCTGAGGTCTTCTGCATTTACCCGGGGTGATATGTCAGATGCGGGGGCACAGCCAGTGAAGGAGTGTCCGGAAGGCTCGAAACCTGTCCGCGATGCTTTTTGCGACCATAGAGGGCGTGGCTGCGTGAGTTGGGCTGGTTGCAAGCATGGGTTGGAGTTGTTGCATGATACAGGTGCATCCCAGACTCTGATGAAAAACTTTACAGGCCAACCTATAAACGCGGCTCGGGTAGTTGTGGTGCAGGGTATTAATGCTACACGGTCATACCCGTTGGTTCGAGTGGAGCTGGAGGTTGATGGTGTGACACGAGAGATAGATGTTGGAAACGTAGAGAAACTGCCAATAGAGGGCGTCGACCTTCTTCTCGGCAACGACTTTGCGGTGCCTGCTCCTGAGGTTCCACCCTTAGTCGTTGCCGAGAGGGCGGCCGCCGTGAGTAGGGAGGGGCAGGAGTTGCTCGAGAGGTGTCAATTACAGCAGCGGGCGTGTGTTGTCACCCGATCTCGTGCATCTAAGGTGTCACAGCCTATTCCTCAGTCTCTAGACCAGCGGAGGAACGGTCGGAAGGAGAAAGCTAAAGTTGGGAGAAGTTTTGTGAGTTTTGATCAAGCGGCTCTTCTTGGCGACTCGGTACTTGACCCAGAGGTGAGCTCTGGAGTGGCCCCAGAACCTGTCCCCCCTAGTGACATGGTTGGGCGTGATGGCACTCCGCGACAGAGTAGTTCTCAGGTGGAGGAGAGTTGTGGGAACGGGGCTATTAAACACGAGGACGGGGAAACATGTCATGTGAACCTGGTAAAGGAGTTTGTGAGGCAACCACCTGAGCAGCCTACTGTCCCTGCGTTGGTCTGCAGCGGCCAAGGTGGAGAAGGAGAGGGGGGCAGTGGGGCACAGGTGGAGGAGAATTGGGATTGTCATGTCTCGGCGGAGCAGTGGGCGGGGGACACGAGTCTGGTGGCTGTGGAAGCGCTAGAGCACCTGCCTGAGCAGCAGTGTGCAGCGCTCCAGCACCGGCTCGGTTCATACCCCACTGGTCGTGCCGAGCACCCAGGCCTCACAACTCATGCGGTGTACGATGTTCGGCTGGCAGGTCACTTGAGTGTTAGTAGACCGTTAGCCTCGTTGTTTCAGTGGTTCAAGGTGGGCGACGAGGCTTTGGCATGGTTGTCAGGTCAGGGTCGACCCATGGCTCCCAAGGGTGGTGGTCAGAATGAGGACATTGAGCAGATTGGTGAGGTTGGCTGTGAAGTGGATGTGCCCGGTCGTCGCATAGCCTCCCAATGCTGCTCTAGTCAAATGCAACAGCCCTACCATAGACCGACTGTGTCTGACCATGTCGCTGAAGGCGGTGATGCTGCGCAGGCAGACGTAGTCGCAAGGAATGCGGGGGTGCGCATGTACGGTATCGGCGGGGAAGCCTTAGCAATTATGAACTATGGGAGTGACTGCACAGGTGGTACTGATTGTCCCTCTCATGACCTGGCTGTTCTAGGGACGAAGGTGGAGAAGGAGGGAGACTATAGTTTAGAAGCTGCGGTCTCGGCTGGGTTGTGGGAGGGCACTAGGCATGTTGTTCTTCGAGATAAGTTGCAACCTCTTGTTCCTGAGCGCCAAGAGATGTTGTTTTCTAGGCTGTGGCAGTACATCCGCATGTTTGTTGCTTCTCCAGGCCTGATGTACGGGGTAGAATCCGACATGGAGGCTGGAGACAGTGCAAGGCTCAATTTAGTTCCCTACCGTATAAATCCTGCTCAACAGTCTGTCGTGAAAGCAGAGCTAGACTACATGTGGATAAAGGGTCTGAGGGATAAAGGATATCGTGAGTGGCCGTTGCCAGTAAGTTTGCAACCTGAGTTGAGTGGCAAGATCTGTGTGTATGTTGATTGCAAGAGTGTGGGTGCATTATCCCTGACAGATGCCTATTCATTACGCTCATCACGAAGTTAGAACTAGTGAAAGGTTATTGGCAGGCCCCGTTGCCGGAGAGAGTGAAGAGAAGTGCCAGTCCTGTGATGAACTTGGCAGTTTATCAGTGTCAGGTGTTGTTTTGCTGCCGGAACACAAGTTGGATGTGTGGCATGTTAAGGGCACTGATAATGTTTTGGCTGATTGTTTGTCACGGGAGGGTATGTTTGCAGGAGAACCCTCGCCGTTCAGTCAGTGTGTGTTGAGAGTGGAGAAAAACCAGGCTTGCCCCTGTAGAGCAGCCGTCAAAAACAACATCAAAATTAAATACAAAAAATCACATAAAAACTCTTTCTTTTTTATAGTTAATTGTAAGTTGCCAATGTTATAGCTAAAGTCCTAAGTTGAATCTGTCTTTCACTTAGCAGGCTGGGCTCTGAGAAGCTCGCTCAGGGAGCATAGCAGGCTGAAATATACTATTGTGTTTGGGAGGGGTTATAAGATTTTGTTTATGCTAATATGTTGTTTTATTTATGATTGAGCTTTGCATTTCATTTCTGGTGGAGTGGCTAGGTGTGGCGGGTCTTGTCGGCATTCTACCTTGTCAGATATGGTGCTCGCCTAATGTTGAGCGTCCCATATCTTGGGCGGGGTGTGACGTCTACCAGCGTTGGCAGAATCGCCTCTCGTTAGCCATTAGCGCTCGCCAGGGACATCGAAATGGGCTACAGTTATCCGAGAATGTTGTTCTTTTTTCCTAGTAATCGCATTGTTACAGACAGTCCAGTGGTGGCCTTTGTTTTCGTCTGTGACAACGGGAAGTATTTTATATCATTAATAGACTATAAGATGCATTGTGTAAAGTTAAGGAGAGAGAGAGCGATGTAGGCAGCGTGGTGGTAATATGTGCGTGTGTATGTATGTGCTGCCTCCCTCGCCCGGAGGAGTTTTCCCGCTCGCGCGCGGGCTTTCCCGCGCCCTTGATTGGCTGGCGGTTCCTGGCGCGTCCTAGGGACGCCTGCTGCCTTGTGACGTCTCGGGCCGTGATTGGCCGACCATCGCGCCCTTGCGCCCTCCTGTGTAACTAACCTCCTCCATGAGGGTTCCCAGGAGCTGTCCTCCTCAGGACAGACTTGGAGACTTGGTGTGCATGCTTCTAACATCCCCTTGCATACTCTCCCCTGATCACCACCTTTACCACTGTTTCTCTCACTCGATTCTCTCTTTCTATACTATACTCTAATCTTTATTAACTGCACAACACTCCCCTTGGGTTCTGCATACGGTTTTCATAGCCGGCCCATTGTTTTGCATGCGCCGTCCTCTGAGATATTTACATGTACTTAGAATAGGTTTGAGGGTTCTTAGTTAGTATAGGTTAAGAACTTTGTGTGTGTCTCCATTATTGATTTAGTGTTTCTGCTCTTTTATTTAATGCTAGACTGGGATAAGGTAACTGTAGTCGTTGTTTCGCTTATACCTACACGACTTTGACCGGTCCTGTGGTAGCCTGGGTTGTCTTTTCGGCTGCGTCCTTTGCGAGTGCAGCATTGTGTTGACTGAGGGTTTTGGCCTGTACCAGTTCCACACTTTGCTGCCTCTTTACTTGTCTTTAGAGGGTTGCCAGGATAGAACCAGATACTTGTGATCTGGATCTATCAAGAGAGCACCCTAGTCAATTAACGTAATTAAAGGATGCAGTCTTAAGGACATCGCTAGGCTACGAGCCTGTCTTGCTCAACCCCAGTTCCTTACCTAGAGTATCCCAGTTAGACATTATTAATCGAGTAGACACTATTTAGTTAGTATTTAATATAAGCTCTTTGATAATTATGTACGCATTATTATTCACAGCATTTATTAGTCTAGGTTGTTGCTGAGTCGCACAACCGTAGCAGACTGTTTCGTTGATGAGGAAGTACTTCTTTTAGTGTCGAGCATTGCTACCCGTGCGCATTTATAGTATTCTCATGTCAGTTAACATTATATGTCTTATCTTTTAGTGTATTCGATTTACACGTGTGGTGTCCTGCCTCCTGCCTTTATATAGTTTAAGATACGAGCATCTTATAAGCATCAGACTTTCTACAGAAGTTTTCATGTCTATGCTGTAGGACTATACTTCACTTTCTTTCAGATGGGAGTGAAGAGTTTATTGTTATTTAGAGTAACTGTATTAAAGCATCTTTTTATTGTATTAAATCTTGCAGTGATTTAATTGATCTTTCCATAGATTCCTTTTTATGCATTTTAATGTAACTTGCATCTTGTTTGTTATCAGGCTATACCAGTGTGGGTTAGCCTGAAGTAGAGTACATTTTATGCCCAGTTAAGGATACCCCGCTATCGCAGATTAATTCTGGAGGGTATAGGTGTTTTTGTTCGCCGGCATATAAGTTCGAGGGTTTGGATCTAGCGTACCGTTGTTGCATAGTGCCCTATTACTAGTCCAATCATTAAGTGCCCTTGTTTTATTCGTAGTCCCAGTCGTAACACTCTTCATAGGCGTAGAGGTTCTCTGAAGCCGAATGATCTTACGCTGACATTGAACTTCAACATCTCTTGTGGCAGGACCTGAGAGAGAAATCACCGTTACTGTTAGTGTGAATTAGAATTATTACATACAATACTGAGTTCCTCATAATGGGACAAGTGATGCAGATGCAGTTTATTGATGTGCACTTCCTACAGATGGGGATACACTATGACCTTGCAAAACATTTAGCTGAGCAAGGAAGCAGGGCATGAAACAAGATAAATATTCCTTTCTTTTTTCTTTTCTAAATAAACAGTTATATATATCTCACAGTGCTTATAATGTCCTTTGATATATAAAAATGTCTCAAACAATGCAAATTCATGTAAAACTACCTCTATTTTCTCTCATTCATTCCAATCTTCAAACAAAATAATTACAGTTTGACACTGCAAGGAACTATGCAGTTACCACAAATCACTAGACTGAGATGCCCTACTCTATTGCATGGGATTGAGTTAACAACCATCAGTCAACAGACACTCATTCAATTAACCACATCACAGCTCATGGCAATGACTAATAGCCTGTTCATTAAATAAAGTGGACACATTTTTTGTAGACAGTGCAGCATCTATTAATATTGTACTACTATAATTAGAATATCATAAATCAAAGAAATAAGTGCGAAAGTACTGTATTCCTTTTCCAATGTAATGTAGTTGCATATTATTTTAAATGGTAAGCAAAAATACTTTTCATACAGTACATTGATTCTTAAGTACATGCAACAAAAATTACAATAAATCTTTGAATGTAGCCTAATGATGATGTATAATGGTGCCCTATAAGGCTTCAACCCAGGACAGACAACTCACCATACCTCTATCTATCTATTGTTGGATGACTTACTCACCTTTATGAGGGTGGCCATATGTAAAACGACCCCAAGCGGACATTCACCCCATGAGAAAGATGCCTGTGCCAGTTTATTCAAGGACTTGCAGGATTGACCACTCAACATAGGGTGTGTCCGAATCTGAGGCCCTCTATGCATTTTTTAGCTCTATTCTTCAACAGTGGTAGGTGGCTAGTCCAACCTGCTTCACCCTTCGGTGAGCAGTAAAGATTTTGTTAGGTTTACTCACATAAACTGGTGCCGACCAAGGATGACGAGTCCCATCCACCCAGATGTACAAACTATTTTGCTACTGTGAAGACCATAAACAGTACAGCATAGCCTATTTTAATCTGTAACAAGACCATAAACACTATATTTTACGCTGCAACAGTACAAACCTTTTGGTGTTTGAGTGGTGACATTTTTACTAATTAATTCAGGAGGATCTCACTGTGTGCCAACATCCTTTGTCAGAGGTACCGGTATCTGTGGCATAACTGGTATCAATTCCAGTTCTGCAGATGATCCCTCTGCCTCATCATCTGGTATCGGTACCTCACCTTCTACAGATGGAAGTGTATCAGCAGCATTCAGGATCTGAATTGATGAGAGAAACATAATCCTCCCTATTAGCAAGTTGATTTCAATCAGCAGTTTTACAGTATTGGATAGCTGTACAGTACAGTACTGTACTCTAATAGTAACACAAGCTTTCATGTTTTCTTTGGTGTAATTAAGATGGAAGTCAGAAGGCACCGGTATATAGTTTCTGATGTGGCTAATGATGCAAACTGTAGCTAAACTTTACTAAGACACAGGTACTGTACATATTATACCGTTACGCTAAGTAATTTCAACATACAGTAGACCCTCTCCATAAACATCGGTATTTTGTCGCTAATCACGAATAGTGGCCCGCTACCTTAACCCCTAAAAGTCGGCGCGCAACTTAAGTCGAGTTAAATAAAGCTGGACTATGTGGCGGCGCTCGACATAACTCGAGTGGCAATTTCAGCACGTAATGTTGCTGAGAGAGAGAGACAAGTGGTGGCAGGAGAGTAGCGAGTGTATGACTGCTCCAGACCACCGCGGCGAACCTACTGACACGAATCTCACCTCCCTCCTACCTCTCTCACTCGCTATATACGGAATTGTATCGGGAAAGTGGCTAATTACATGCTTTTTGCACTCGCATTGCACGGTTATTGCAAGAAAACTAGCCATCATAAAAGGATCGTTATGGTGTCATTCGAAAGCTCTGTTTATGCCCTTTCAGGGATAGATACTTGTTTTACGTTCTGGGTCTTATTTAGGCATGAAAATGATCACGTAAACAGCCCTATTTTGGCTAAAAACACCCCGCTGGGCGGTACATATAAATAAACCGCATAGGCCGCTCGTAAAGGGTTAACCACTGGTAGCGTTGCTCTGGCCTCGAGAGGACGGGGGATATGACTCAGTGCGACAGGCTGAGGCCTGGGAGACGAACGTGTGGCCGGGTGAGTGATAGCGAGCTTGCAATTTAGAAGGCTGGGACAATTTTCCGTGGCAAGTTTTGTCAAAAGGATGTAGTGTCCGGGCGTACGGTCGTCATGTTTACATAGGTTGATTTCCGCGGTTAAGTTCCCGTCTATTTTGACGCCGAGTGTTTTTTTATTTGCCCCCTGCTGGAAATATATATGATTATGACAATAAGTCATGGGGGGGTGCCCCTCCCTCAACTCATTATGTATCCAAAGGCAGTCAAAATAGACGGGAACATGATTGCGAGCGTCCATCGCCACTCAGCGCAGTGTTAACAAGGCGGGCGGTACGCCCGAACACTACATCCTTTCCAAAGTTGGTTTAGAGTTTTTATGAATTTTAAAAAAAATATATATATATATATATATATATAATGTTAATTTAAAGTTTTATCAGAAGTTGGCTCGGATTTTTTTACTTTTCAGGGGGAAAAAACACACAGAAACATCATTTTGGAATTTGGCTCGGGTAACCTAACCTAGGGTAGGAACCTTGGCTAGGGTAGGAAAGGAGCCTGTTGAGGGAGTCATCGGTAGTTTTGGTGTGGAGGGTGTAAATGAGAGTGGAGAAAGATTGATAAATGTATGTGGAGAGTGCAGAATGAGTGTAAGTAATATGTTCTACCCTGGAACACTATCGCTCCAAAAGTGAGATATTCATGTATTGCTGTTGCAAATTTGCAACTGCCACTTTAAAAATCAATATCTCCATAACCATTTGGTATTTTTCATTATCCTTCCTACACAACATTAATCTATCATTGCTTAGTATACTCTCAGGTTTAAGGCAAAAGTAAGTTATTCTATCATATAACACAAAAATAATATATATAGCCACAATATATTAATTATACCAGCATCAAATGTGAAAGTTTTGCAAAATTGGAAATATTTCCGATCAGGTTTCAGAGCCTCTAGTCCAGCATAGGCCTACCCTACCCAAACCAATATGGTTGATCCTGTTAGATTAGGCTTACATGCATATACGGTCGAAATATCATAGACCTACAGTAGTTACTATATATGGCTCACAATCTGCCTAAATATGCAAGTATTGCATAAACACAAAAGGTACTTACTTCCTATCACGGTTGCACCAATGCAACCGGAAAACTTGCCGAGCTGGAGCTGGAGCGGCGTAGGTCTACTCACCATCGAGGCATGCTCAGACTGCCCTGGCGCAGTCCGAGAACCAAGATATGGCCCGCCAGGGCTGAGTGGCGCGAAAATAATCGTTTTTGCGCATGCGTTGGTTGCACAAATGCAACCTCGATAGTGCACCAAGGAGGCATATACACAAGTACACATGGCATAGACATGTGGATGGAAGGATTGTAGAGAGGGCATTGATGGATTATGTGCTGGTGACAAGGGAAAGATTGTGTAGACTGCTGGATGTGAATGTGCTGAGAGGTGAGGCGGAAGGTATATCGGATCATTACCTGGTGGAGGGAAAGCTAAGAGTTAGGAGTTACAGGAGAATGCGAGACAAGCATGAAGTACGGGGTATTTCCATATTCTTCATAGGAAGCCCTTACCACTATCGGAGTATCGACTATCGGGGGCCATGTTTTTAGATCGTTGGATAATTGGTAAATACTAATGTCCAATAATAATAATTATATGCTAGAAAGCTTATAAAAACAAATAACCATTCAGAAAAAATGTAAAACTTGAAAAAAGGCTAGCTGTGGTCCGTCTCCTTAACATTGTCCCATTTGTCTACCGAAAAAGGTAGCCTACAGGGTACAAATTTATCTCGAAGGACTTGGAAGGAGTCGGGATTGATGACGTGTCTGGGCGTACGATCTTCATGGGTACATACGTCGATCGCCGCGGGTAAGTTCCCGTCTATTTTGACGGCGATTTTTTCTGTTATTTGCCCCGTTGGCAATATATATATATATATATATATATTTTTTGTTTTCTTCTATATTCCAACTACTCCCTCTCGGGCATAGGCTGAGAGCCTGTACATTCCACCGCTCAACACGGTGAAGCCCGTGAGGTCTTGTTCCAGTCTGGGGAGTGAGACATGCGAAGCATCCATCATGGCTCGAAGCAGCTCCATCTCTGAAGCGGCTGGTTGCTTCGCTCAAGTGCTTCACAGTCTCACCCTCCAGACTCAGACCCTCACTCTCAGAACGCCACCTATTGAGCAGTGAACTCACTAGGCATTGTCCCCCTGTAACATATTTTAAATATGGGAATATTCATACAGTGTTATTTAATCAGGGAAGGGTATTTTTTGGCATTTCGGTGGACTTTGGGGTAATGCACTGATACTAGGTACAGCACAAATTCAATCCCAATAATATCTTCCCATTGACATATCGGGATTTGAACGCGGGTCCATTGGATTACCAATCCAGTGGCATGACCACTCCACCACACCTCAACCCATTACTGTATCCAAAGGCAGTCAAATTGTCAAAATAGACAGGAATATGATCGCCGGTGTCCGCTGCCACTGCGCGTAATGTAACCAAGGCGGGCGGTACGCCTGAACTTAACATCCTTGCCGGAGAATCATGGGGGTGTTTATTTAAGCTTGATGGAGGTCTTGGGAGCAACAAATAATAAAAACGGAGAAAAAACAAACTCATCTCCCCTTAAACAATTTGGCAAGGATGTAGTGTTAGGGCATACCGTGATTACCGCCAGCCTTGTTTACACTACTCGGAGCCGCGGCGGACGCTAGCGATCATGTCCCCGCCTATTTTGACTGCATTTGGATACAATAATGAAAGCCCGCCCCCTCATGCCTCCATGACTTATTGTCATCATCATATACATTGCCAACAGGGTACAAATAAAAGAAAAAAATCGCCGTAAAAATAGACGGGAACTTAACCGCGGAGATCGACTTATGTAAACATGATGACCGTACGCCTGGTCACTACATATCCTTCCGAACAATGTTTGCACCACTCACTGTTTTTTTTTTTTAGCCTAGTGGCTAGTAGTTGAATTTCAGCCAAAAAAAATCTTTAGCCTAGGTTAGGCCTACATCCATCGACGCTGACTGTATAATTTTGGCTAGGCTTAAGTTAGCCCATATTATCCACTCTCCTGACTCCTGAAATTGGCAAGCACTTAGGCCTAGACTAGGGCCTACCGGCCTACCGGCCTACATGCAAATTTCCCTTAATTTCTGATCTTACTAGCCTAGGCTAATTCTATTTCTGTCACTAAGCTAGTTAGCTTGGCTATCTAAAATATCATAATTCGCTAATGCCCGGTAGCCTACCGTACTTTATGGAAAGATGTACCCAATGCTGTACAGGGAAATTTCTCCACCCCAAAAAACTATCACTCACTTCTTGGACTTGACACTTCCTTGCAGCTGGTCTCTGCTCTGATGGCACTGTAGGAACACTTGTAGCACATGTACCTGCAGGGTAAATTGTGGGTATGGCATCAGCTTTTAGGTATAAGTATCTAGCCATACCCATACTCCACCGCACTTTATTGTCAAAGCATTCATCACGAAAATGTCCATTGCATATGAAGCTTGTTTTGGGCTTTGCCTCCCACACTCTGGTTCTTTGTATAAACTTCACCCATTTGTTACAATGGTATGGATCACTTGGAAACTTGTGTAGTGCTATGTTTGGTCCAGGGATGTTGCTACACCCGAAAACAGCACACCTATTCACCATTGTTGCAATACTTGCTGATGTTTACTTCCGAATTGTTGGCCTGGGCCTACGTCACATCATCACGTGAGTACTAGTTGCAAGGGGTCGCAATTCAATATCTATTTTTGATTTGTTCTCTAATATTGAAGATTAGTTTTGACAAAGGAGTAGTCAGGTTGATTACTGGAGATCTAAACATATCTTTAACCCTTAAAAAGCGGCTCACCACATAAGTCGTTTTTAACCCGTTGAGACCCAGCGTCGCACGTGTTGCGTCGGCAGTCTTTGATCACCAACTCCCAGCGACGCATCACGTGCGTCCGACATATAAAAAACACTTACGTGGCTCGTAAGGTAGGAAATGGCGGGAGAATAGGAGGGGGAGGTACCGTAGTGTGTGGGGGAGCCGGGCCAGTAGGTGTGAGCGGGCCGAGACAGCTGGTGGTGGTGGGCTTAGTGGGGATAGTTTACACCCCTAGTTTACCGCCACTTTGAACCTTCATTACTCCGGTCGTATGGGAGCTAGAGGCTTGTGATTTGTGTGAGATACTCCTTAGGATGTATGCCGTACAATGCCATACTCAGTTTTTACCCTAGTGCTCCCGGGCGGGTGGTCATGCGGGGGAGACGAACTATTGAAACCCCCCCCCCCGCCCCCCAAATGACCGAAATGAGTTTTTTTTTATTTGTGTGTTCATTTCTCACCATTCTCTTCCATTTTGGCTCAACAAATTTTTTTGAAGCTCCCCCCCCCCACCCCCCACCCCCCCCAAAAAAAATGTCAGAGGTGATTTTTTTTTGTTTTTTTTTTCATTTCTCATCCTTGTCTTCCATTTTAGCAAACAAAAAAAATAAGTGAAAATGGCTTGGGACTGGGGTGAACAAAATATTATAACTAGCCGGGGCTCAACGGGTTAATAAAGCTGGACTATGTGGCGGCGCTCGACATAGGTCGAGTGGCAATTTCAGCACGTAATGTTGCTAAGAGAGAGAGACAAGTGGTGGCAGGAGACTAGCGAGCGTATGACTGCTCCAGACCACCGCGGCGAACCTACTGACACGAATCTCAGCTCCCTCCTCCCTCTCTCACTCGCTATATACGGAATTGTATCGGGAAAGTGGCTAATTACCTGCTTTTTGCACTCGCGTTGCACGGTTATTGCAAGAAAACTAGCCATCATAAAAGGATCGTTAAGGTGTCATTCGAAAGCTCTGTTTATGCCCTTTCAGGGATAGATACTTGTTTTACGTTCTGGGTCTTATTTAGGCATGAAAATGATCACGTAAACAGCCCTATTTTGGCTAAAAACACCCCGCTGGGCGGTACATATAAATAAACCGCATAGGCCGCTAAAGAAGGGTTAAATACATTATAAATTAATTTTAATTTCGTATGCCCCACCACCTTTAACCGTGCTACAATAAAGCATAACTAAAAATATAGTAACTACTACAGAGGCTGACTATAAGACCGAAGTGGCAGGCGAAGGGTCGCTATACCCCTATGCCAGAGAGACATGCGAAAACAGGTGAATTATTGTTGTAAAGTATACAACTACTGGCATTCATTACCCTCCCACTGCTTCGTTGACAGTCATTTATATGAGGTTTGGGGAAAACAATATCATATCCATCATAAACTAACTAATAATGAGAAGGACATCCCTAATGAAGATCATTTTGAGGCAAGTAAATTGTTACATACATCTTATCTTTTTAGGGACAATTATTGTGGCTGTATTCTAAAATTTGACATCAATATTTTTATCAAGCATTTTTAACTTGAATTTTCTTGTATAACCTCTGCTTACTTTTTGTCTGTTTGTATTTATTGTTTTTCTTGTTCTATTATTATTATTTACTTTTTAACACCTAACGAGCGACCTAGGCGGTAAATAATATGTAGCCACCAGCGGGGTGTTTTTACCCAAAATAGGGCTGTTTACGTGATCATTTTCATGCCTAAATAAGATCCAGAGCGTAAAACAAATATCTATCCCTGAAAGGGCATAAACAGAGCTTTCCAATGACACTCCAACGATCCTTGTATGACCGCTAGTTTTCTTGCAACAATCGCGCAACACGAGTGCAAAAACCATGTAATTCGGTACTTTCCCTAAACAATTCACTGTGTAGCGAGTGTGAGAGGGTGGAGGAGGGTGGGATTCATGTCAGTTGGTCCACCACGGTGGTCTGGATCAGTCATACGCTCGCTACTCTCCTGCCACCACTTGTCTCTCTCTCTCAGCAACATTACGTGCTGAAAATACCACACGACTTATGTTGTAAGCCGCCACATAGTCCCAATTTCTTTCACTCGACATATGATGCGCGCCGCCAGTTAAGGGTTAAAATTAATTGTTCCTGTTAAAAGAGTACTCTTTGTTTAAATCTGTTGTTGCTTCTTCATATTTTGCAATTATTTTTCTTTATTGTATTATATCTATTCATTGTCGATAGTATCAATTGCTTGCTTTTGCCATTTCCTTAGTTTATTTGTACGATTAATGTAGGTTATTTGTAGGGTAGTTATTGATAGGCGTCACTTGATGCATGGTATGCTTACAGGTACCTACCCGATAGCACTATCGTTAGTGAGTACTGTATGTTTTTTGTAATATTATAGAATCTTATCAATATTTGTATTCTGTACTATTATTAATGTCTTGTCAGGTTGCAAATTTGATTGTAATAGAACATTCTGACACTAATCGTAGTGTCTTTATTCGTGCAGAGTTTAGTAAAATTTACCAGAACGTCCCGGACTTCCCAAATTGACGATTTTTTTTAACGTGACGATAGTGCGTTGTTATGTGTGCGATTAGTTTGCTTGGGAAACAAATTAACTTGCTCATGTAGTAATGTACAGCCTATGTGGTGGAGTGTGTTCTTTTATTTCGTAAATGTTATTTTAGTAAGCGTTGTTTCCACATAGCGATTTGTATTAGTTATTTTGCCTTTGTATTGTCTTTGTCCCAGTTTTGGTTTGTTTAGTTTGCAAGTTTTACATTTCAATAAAGGATAATATAAAGCTAGTATTAAGAGAGATGGACATAAATATATAAAGTGTGTGCGAGAACGAGCTGGTAGGATTAAGGCAATGTTCCGTATAATAACGCTTATTTGGTTATTATGATTATTTTACACGATGTTTTCAGTTTAGGAAGGAACAGCATGAGCATAATGAAAAAGTGATCTATCTATTGCCAGACTTGGTAATCCCCGAGAGGAGGTGGAGGTGGTCACACCCTCTATCATAGCCTACACCAACGGCAACACATCAATTACAATAATGGCGTAGGTTAATTATACAAATGTGAGAATAACATCAGTATATTGTCATTGCTAATACTATTCATAGTTGGTTATCGGTATTTATTATATATAACCATATGTTGACAGGATTGCTTTTGACACAACAGTCGTGATGAAAAGTGATTGTGAAAAAAATTCAGGAAACGAGATGACCAGGCAGCATACAACCTCTAAAACTACAACCTCTAACACAACACTTGGGGACCTCTGTATTTGACGATTTGATAAATAATGACTTGTTTCATGAGTATTACATACATAATTATGATTATTGACCTACACAAAAAAATGCAAAATTCACGTCACTATTTTAGTAACGATGATGTCACCATTTTCCCTTAGGTGTCCCTTGTTCTATTATTAGATAAACACTTTGCCTAACAAGTTATTTAATATTTTTCCAACTATAGTATATTCGCTGTAAGTAGGCGAGAAATCACAAACTCTAACCTCTGTAACTAAAAAACGACTAGAGTAATCGAACTAATATTTCTACCACTTGGAAAGAGTCAGTCAAGAAATAGATGTGGATATATACAGCTCATTAATTTTGCTCCAGCCCTTTTTGAGTTACAGAGGATAGAGGTCATGATTTATCGCAAACTTACAGCGAATAGACTATATTCATCTAACCACAAACTAAGTAAGCTAGGTATTAAGCATAGTCATTATTACTGTAAGACTAATTATAATTGTTACATTAATGTTACATTATAACAAGACTGAAGCTAACTGTTAATGATGGGGTTAATTGAAAGAGTTTGAGCACATGCCGGCAATGTATTTCTCAATATGTCTTACTTAGCTAACCCACCACTACATTATCCACTCCACCTCCACACCCACCCACCTCTCCAGCCATATTGTTTGCCACCTCAACACACATACCTCTCTCCACCCATACATATATAATTATACAGTATGTATGTATGTATGTATGTATGTATATACTCTGGCACCTTCCCCAGTTTTCCTACTTTTTTTTTAATGGGGGCGGCCGATTCAGGACAGAGCCCGAACAGGGACATCACAACACATCAGAAAAACAAAACAATACAAAAAATAAAAATCTCACACACATCTAGGTCGCCCAGGAGAAATGCCCAGAGAACCATGCCCATTTGGGATCCCCAGCAAAAGATTCCCAGGTCCCAGATCCCCCGGAGAAGCGCCGATTTCCGCAGGCAGATCCGCAGCGAAGCTTCACCACCACAAGCTTCCAGGCGCACTATGCATTACCACCGGCTCCCAGGGCCAACTGGCGCATGACCCTCTCTCCCAAACGACCGCGTTCACACTCATCTATACACAAGCATTCTCCATTCATTCCTGTTTATTACCACTTTCCCCACCTGATCTATAGTCATTCCTCTATCATCCAAAGCCTGTCTTACAGTCTCTCCATATTAATGGGGGTCTTCCTGTCCTTCTATCTCCCCTTGTATCTGACTCACATATTCTCTTTGTAAGCCTTTCATCTTCCATTCATTCAACATGACCATACCAGCTCAGCACCCTTCTGTCCACTCTGGCTGACAAATGTTCCTTCTGCCCCACTCTCCTACCTATCTCTGCATCCCTCAATCTGTCTCTACGAGTAACTTCACACATACTCCTCAAACAGCTCATCTCCATCACATCCAGCTTTCTTCTCTCCTTTTCCTTCAGAGCCCATGTCTCAGCCGTATACATCAATGTTGGCACAACAATTCCTTGATAAATTGCACTTTTTACTTTCATTCCGAGATTTTTCGTCTTCCACATACTTCCCATTGCTCCAAAAATCTTCCTTCCTTCACACACACTCTGTTTTACCTCCATTTCCATACCTCCACTCCTGCTTATCGATCCTCCTAGATATTTAAAACACTCTACTTGTTCTAATATTTCCCCATCCACCCTCACATCTGGATTCACCCTTCGATCACCCCTATTACACACCATTATATATATATTCTGACATACGGAGCCCTGTATGTGTTTATTTAAGAGTTAGAATTAAGAGTTGAAGGAGTGCCGAATTACCCAGGCGGCGAAGCAGACCAGTGAGCGAACCAGCGAGTAGAAACCAGCTCGCCTGCATACCAGCAAACAAGCCTTCACACCTGCGTGCGTCATATGGGACCCTGCAAACTACTTCGATGACCCGACGCTATGACGATGATCGACGCCATGAAACGCCATTGGACCACGCACCTGCTACGCAACTAGAGGAGCTGTGATTGGGGCGCGCACCATCCCCCGCCTCTTGATTCGTTCCTACACCATCAATGCATAGTATATAAGACCCGAGTAGTGGGCATTCAAATCAGTCACATTTGGAGTTGGGAAGGTGAACTTGAAGCTGGAGGAAGACGGGGTGAAGTATTATAATGGGATTGTGACTGTCAGTCAGATTATATAAGTGTGTGTTAAGTGTGTTCGGTGTAAACACTTACAATATGTTGGTTAGTGAGATATGTGATTGGGAATTAACGTTAACGCTAATATTATGTACTTAACTATTTTAGTTGACTGACTTGTGGACTAAAGCAACTCTTCAAGTAATTGGGTTATGATAAAAGTAATACTATTGTTTTATATTAATACTTGCGAGTTCTTTAATTTTCTTTTAATTAAGCTTACATTGCTGGTAAGAACAAGAACGATGATACTATTGTCTCATATTAGTAATATCGCCTTAGACTAACAGAGCTGTTTTAATGTTACTTCTAGTGATTTCCTAAGCTGAAGAAAATTCTTTTAGCTTCAATATATTATTTTTGCTTTTCATATTATTTGAGTGAGACCTGAATCGAATCTATGAAGCGATCCTGTAACTTAATTTACTTATAATCAAACCTCAATGTTAGTGGTTAAGAAATACATTTATCTAATTATTAAATATATATCTAACTTTTTATGTGACTTTGATATTAATCCTGATAATAATAATATAAAACTATTAACGTAAGACAAGAACCAAGAATAATAACTACATTAAATATAAATAAAAGGACATATAAGAAAACTATCTATTCATTTCAAAAAGGGTAAGAGACAGAAATATTCTTACCTTAATATTTATCTTTCAAGACTTGATATATAATTAATAGTCCTTCTTTAGATATAACTTATTCGGTTAATAACCATAGCCTACTAAGCTTCGGTTAAATAATAATTCTTTATAAATACTACATGACTTTAATTAGTTTCAGTATTTTTTCATAATTAAAGAGTATCAGTCAATAAAGGATACCAAGTCCTAAGATCCAAAGGAAAGGAAGCAACAACAGGAAATAATTTTATTAGATTTTACTTTCGTTTTGCCTTCAGCTGACTGATACCTTAATATATATCTCTGTGCTATCTAGTTTCATCAAGTTAACCACTTGAGGATCAAGATACGTAACAGAAGAGTGGCGACCTTGCCAGGATTCGTTTCATACAGTTTCACTCAGTTTCATTACCGTTTCACTACTTACAAATCAAATATTAATAATGCCTGATCTAATTAATGACGAAGATGCTCGAGCTTTCATAGAAACAGAACCCACAGCCCCTGATATTGACCGTCTGTCAAAATCCGAACTGAAAGCGCTTGCCTCACATCTCCAGTTAACTGTCTCAAATACGTCCAAAGTGGAGGTGGCTCAGACCATAAAAACCCACCTGTTCCCTGTAGAAGGCGGGGAGTGAGACGGAGCAGTTGGTGGGATCCCGAGTAAACCTAGCCAACTTGATGAACAATTGCCACCTGGTTTTACCGTTGATCAAGTACTAGAACTAGCCAGAATAAAAGCCGAACAAGCCAGAGCAACGACCGAACAATATCAATATCAATATCGTATAGCTCAACTAAATGTCGATACAAAGGCTCCCTTAATTGCTCCCCCTCTGGGATTGACTATGACCAGTGTCATTCCACCTTTCACTGAGGATAATGTGCAGGATTTCTTTGTTTTGTTTGAGGAAGTTGCTGGAGGTATGAGGTGGACAAGAGATCAATGGCCTTTTATGTTACAAACCGTTTTCACAGGGCAGGCTCGAGCCACGTATTTGTCAGAAGTAGCAGAGGTTAGGCAGGATTATGACAATCTCAAAGAATCTATCCTAAAAACCTATCAATTACAGCCTGAGGCTTACAGGCAATCTTTCCGTAAAAACCAGAAGAAAGTAGAAGAAACCCATAAGGTATTTGCCAGGACAATGACTAAAACTTTCAATTATTGGGTCAAGAGTATAAAGTCACAAGCTACAACGATCTGAAGGAGTTGGTCCTGTTAGAAAATTTCCTATGGAAAATTGATTCTTCTGTAGCCTATCATTGGAGGGGGAAAAAGGTACATTGTCTTGCCGACGCCGCTGACATGGCTGACACATACGTGCTCAACAACTAATTTCGTGGAAAGAAGGCCTACGATAATTCTAGTTCTAATTCTAGGTATCCCAATCACAAATCTGACAGACCCAGTCACAAGCCTGTAACGTCTTCCCCAGCTAGCCAAAATAGAATTGTTCCCCCAACTAAAAATGCGACTCAGGGCAATGGTAACAGAGGTGGGGCCCAAAGTAATAGTAATGCTCAAAGAGGGAACGTTCCCGTATCCCCTAAAGTATGTACTTTTTGTGGCAAGAAAGGCCACCTAGCTTATCACTGCTGGGCCAAGGAGAGAACCGAGAGATCGGGGCAGACAGTTGCCGCCGTATCTCAAACTCCATATGTGCCTTTAATGCAGGACTCCCGACAGAAGGAGTACCTAGCACCAAAAGTTCCTTTAATGCAGGACTCCTGACAGAAGGAGTACCTAGCACCAAAAGTTCCTTTAATACAGGACTCCCGACAGAAGGAGTACCTAGCAGCTAACGTAAACCATCTAGACAGGGGTGTAGTAGCATGCGTGGTGCAACCCACTAGGGTTAAGCCAATAATAATTTCAACATCAGTGCAGGACAGTTTCCATCCCTTTATTTCATCTGGCAACGTGAGATTAAATGGTTGCATGCATGAGGTAAAAATTCTGTGAGACACAGGTTCTACTAGCACCCTCATGGTGAATCCTTACACTGAGTGCCCACCTGGCGAACCAGTTATAATGAGAGGTGCTGGAGGCCAATTTTATGCATACTTGGTAAAAGGCGAAATTAAATGTGAGTTACTACAGGGTGAGGCCACCATAGCTTTGTGTAGGTCCCAAGATATCCCTGTGCCCGGGGTAACACTCCTTTTAGGGAATGATGTAGCAGGTGAGAAGGTCCGACCAGACCCCATTTTGTCACTTTCCCCTGTTAACGAGCCACTAACCGGTGAGCTCGAAAAGGAGATGCCAACAGTTTTCCCTGTGTGTGCTGTCACATGTTCAATGTCTCATGTAGCAGTTCCCTCAGACAGAAATGTACCGAATGTAAGAGTTGATGAAAGGGATGATGAGAGTGTGAATGACGCTCCAACTGTGCCTGATGATGTGACTGAGGTGGATTTATCTGACACCTTTATGGCTCATCTTAACCCTAACGATGACCATGAAACCCCTCCAAATTGTCCTAGTGGCCTGGTAGAGCTACAGAGAGATGATAGAGAATGCAAGGAGTTAGCTGCCAGGGCCGTGAGTGAAGAGGTGAGAAGGAGGGTGGTGAATGTTTCTACCTCAAAGGAGGAGTATTGTGGCGTAGATGGAGACAGCCACACAGACCAATCGATGACGGGGCCTGGGACGTCCATCAAGTAGTAATCCCCAAACCTTGTCGTAGAGATATCTTGGAAATGGCACATTGTATACCATTGGCAGGACACCTAGGTGTGAGAAAAACTCTAGACAGAATCAGAGCCGACTTTCACTGGCCAGGAATGCGTGCAGAAGTAGTGGAGTTTTGTAGAGTGTGGCACACCTGCCAGATGACAGGAAAACCCAATCAGAAGGTGCCTGTACATCCTCTGGTGCCCTTGCCCGTCTTCGAGAATCCTTTTACTCGGGTGGTAGTGGACATTGTAGGCCCATTGCCTAAGACTTCCCAAGGTAACATTTATTTATTAACGATTATGGACATGGCAACTCGCTACCCAGAGCCCTTAAGGGGACCGACCCGCTTTTTTGTTATCTCCTTTTCTCTCTTTCTCTGACTTGTAACCATTTGGCCCCATTCACCCTACTGTTTTAAGATGTTTACCCCCATCCAGGTGTCAATATTTTCCTGGCTAGTGGTAGCGAGCCAGCATATATATATTTTTGTTTTGACAGTAAGCTAAAGTTTTACATTTTTCGATAGAAAAATGTCTCCGGCGAAGCCGGATTTCTCCATATAATGCTGCCTCGCTATCGCTCGCCAGGAAGAAATCGACACCTGGATGGGGATAAACGTTATTAAACAGCTAGATGAATGGGGCCGAATGGATACAAACCAGAAAAAGAGAAAAAAGGAGAGAAAGAGAAAAAAGCAGGTGACCCCCCTTAAGGACTACCTCTGCTCCAACTGTCATCAAGGAACTGCTCAAATTCTTCACCAGAATGGGTTTCCCCCATGAGGTGCAAAGTGATCAAGGAACTCATTTTACCTCTAACATTTTTCAGCAGTCCCTGAAGGAGTTGGGTATCGAGCATGTTAAGTCGAGCACCTACCACCCAGAGAGTCAAGGGGTTCTCGAACGGTTTCATCAAACTTTGAAAGCCATGTTGCGTAAATATTGTACAGAGACCGGAGTTGAGTGGGATAAGGGGGTACCTTTTTTTTTATTTGCTACTTGTGAGGTTCCAACTGAATCCCTGAGTTTTTCCCCTAATGAGCTAGTTTTCGGTCACCAGGTAAGAGGTCCTTTGCAACTATTGCAGGATAGCCTAGTTGGCCAGGAGGGGAACCAAAACCTCCTCAAGTATGTTTCAGATTTCAAAACCCGGCTGAGATACTCATGTGAGTTTGCAGCTCAAAACATGACAGTGGCTAAAAGCTCCATGAAGAACTGGTATGACAGAAAAGCCCATGAGAGGGAGTTTCAGCCCGGTGATGAGGTTTTGGTCCTGCTCCCCCTTTTTGGCCAACCTTTATCTGCCAAGTTCAGGGGCCCATATAAGATCATTCAGAGGGTGAGCATTACCGATTATCTAGTAACTACCCCAGACAGGAGAAAGCCCACACAAGTATTCCATATAAATATGTTGAAACCCTACCATAGGTCCCCTGATTCCTCTCCTCCAGATTCTCCCACTGTGGCAGTGAATGTCAGGACCTGTGGACAGCCTGGTGCGGACGAAGTCTTCAGTTCTCTTACTGACCCACAACAGAGTGTTCCAGAGCCTGAAGGTATCCATGCAGACTTTGACTTGTCATGTAGCCTATCCAACTTTAAGTATAACTCAGTAGCTTGGGGGGAATTACCATCTAAACTATGTCATCTTCCCTCTGATCAAGCGAACCAACTAATCTCTGTTTTATCTCAGTCTCCCAGTGTGTTCCGTGATACTCCAGGGCTCACTTCTTTGGCCGTGCACGACATCGACGTAGGGGATGCAACACCCATTAAACTATCCCCCTACCATGTCTCACCACAACGCAGGAGTATACTGCAGGTCGAGCTTGACTTCATGTTGTCAAACGAGCTGATCACTAGGGCCTTAAGCCAGTGGAGTAGTCCGGTCATACTTGTGCCAAAGCCAGACGGGAGCCATAGGTTATGTATGGACTATAGGCAAGTTAATGCTGTCACAAAGAACGATACCTACCCACTGCCACGGATCGACGACTGCATTGACCAGATTGGTACAGCCAGCTATATCAGCAAGATTGACTTAATGAAGGGATATTGGCAAGTATCTCTCACCCCTAGAGCGAGGCAAATATCATGCTTTGTAGTCAATAATCAAGCCTTCTGCTGTAACGTAATGCCCTACGGCTTGAAAAACGCTCCAGCTACATTCCAGCGCCTCATGAATTTGGTGACTGAAGGGGTACCTGGATGCGTTGTCTACATCGATGATATTCTTATCTTTTCACAGCCATGGGAGGAGCATCTTTACCAACTTAGATTGCTGTTCTTAAATCTTGCTGATGCCAATCTGGTGGTTAATCTTAAGAAATGCACCTTTGTAAAGAGTACGGTCCAGTATCAAGAATATACGGTAGGTAAGGGGCAGGTTGCACCTCCTCAAGCAAAGGTAGAGTCTATTCTAGAATTCCCAACTCCTAGCACTAAGAAACATATCCAAAGGTACCTAGGAATGATTGGTTATTATAGGCGTTTCATCTTAAACTTTTCTAGGTTAACAGCTCCCCTGACAGATCTTCTCCGTAAGGATGTGAAGTTTGAATGGTCCTCCGAATGTGAGGAGGCCTTTAATGCTACCAAATATATTTTATCAAATTATCCTGTACTCCGAGCTCCTGATTTTAACAGATCTTTTGGCCTAGCAGTGGATGCGAGCAATACCGGGGTTGGTGCAGTATTGCTACAGGAAGACGACTGTGAAGTATTGCATCCTGTGTGCTATTTTAGTAAAAAAATAAATTCTGCTCAACGTAACTATTCAGTCATTGAGAAGGAGCTGTTAGCATTAATTTTATCCCTTCAATACTTTGCTATCAATGTGAAATCTGCCTCTGGTGCCATCACTGTATATACTGACCATCACCCATTAACATTTTTGCGAAAGTTCCAAAATAAAAACCAACGACTGACCAGGTGGAGTTTGTTGCTGCAGGAATACTCCCTGGATGTTAAACATATTAAGGGGGTCCAGAACGTGCTAGCCGATTGCCTATCACGTATCTATTAAAGATTGCATTTACCAGGTTGGCCTCATACAGCAGTAAGATTAACTTAATGAGAGGATTTTGGCAATTAGCTCTCCCTTGTAGCGAGGTAAATATCATGCTTTAGTAGTGCGCTTTCAAGCCTTCAGCTGTGAGATAATGCCTTGCAGTTTGAATAACGCTCCAGCTACGTTCCGGCTATGTTCTGATGTGGTGCCTGGAGACGTTGCCTACTTTGGGTGATATCCTTATTATATCCTCATTATAATCTTGCTGTTGCCAATCTGGTGGTGGATCTGATTATGAATTATGTATATTATGTACTTTACTCCTTAAACTCTTTTCTAGGGGGGAGGTCTGACATACGGAGCCCTGTATGTGTTTCTTTAAGAGTTAGAATTAAGAGTTGAAGGAGTGCCGAATTACCCAGGCGGCGAAGCAGACCAGCGAGCGAACCAGCGAGTAGAAAACAGCTCGCCTGCATACCAGCAAACAAGCCTTCACGCCTGCGTGCGTCATATGGGACCCTGCAAACTACTTCGATGACCTGACGCTATGACGATGATCGACGCCATGAAACGCCTTTGGACCACGCACCTGCTACGCAACTAGAGGAGCTGTGATTGGGGCGCACACCATCCCCCACCTCTTGATTCGTTCCTACGCCATCATTGCATAGTATATAAGACCCGAGTAGTGGGCATTCAAATCAGTCACATTTGGAGTTGGGAAGGTGAACTTGCAGCTGGAGGAAGACGGGGTGAAGTATTATAATGGGATTGTGACTGTCAGTCAGATTATATAAGTGTGTGTTAAGTGTGTTCGGTGTAAACACTTACAGTATGTTGGTTAGTGAGATATGTGATTGGGAACTAGCGATAACGCTACTATTATGTACTTAACTATTTTAGTTGACTGACTTGTGGACTAAAGCAACTCTTCAAGTAATTGGGTTATGATAAAAGTAATACTATTGTTTTATATTAATACTTGCGAGTTCTTTAATTTTCTTTTAATTAAGCTTACATTGCTGGTAAGAACAAGAACGGTGATACTATTGTCTCATATTAGTAATATCGCCTTAGACTCACAGGGCTGTTTTAATGTTACTTCTAGTGATTCCCTAAGCTGAAGAAAATTCTTTTAGCTTCAAAATATTATTTTTGCTTTTCATATTATTTGAGTGAGACCTGAATCGAATCTATGAAGCGATCCTGTAACTTAATTTACTCATAATCAAACCTCAATGTTAGTGGTTAAGAAATACATTTATCTAATTATTAAATATATATCTAACTTTTTTATGTGACTTTGATATTAATCCTGATAATAACAATATAAAACTATTAACGTAAGACAAGAACCAAGAATAATAACTACATTAAATATAAATAAAAGGACATAAGAGAACTAGCTATTCATTTCAAAAAGGGTAAGAGACAGAAATATTCTTACCTTAATATTTATCTTTCAAGACTTGATATATAATTAATAGTCCTTCTTTAGATATAACTTATTCGGTTCATAACCATAGCCTACTAAGCTTCGGTTAAATAATAATTCTTTATAAATACTACATGACTTTAATTAGTTTCAGTATTTTTTCATAATTAAAGAGTATCAGTCAATAAAGGATACCAAGTCCTAAGATCCAAAGGAAAGGAAGCAACAACAGAAATTAATTTTATTAGATTTTACTTTCGTTTTGCATTCAGCTGACTGATACCTTAACACCTTACGAGCGGCCTAGGCGGTAATTTATATGTAGGGTTGTTTACGTGATCATTTTCATGGCTAAATAAGACCCAGAGCGTAAAACAAATATCTATCCCTGAAAGGGCATAAACAGAGCTTTCCAATGACACCCCAACCATCCTTGTACGACCACTGGTTTTCTTGCAACGATCGCGCAACACGAGTGCAAAAACCATGTAATTAGGTACTTTCCCTACATAATTCCCTGTGTAGCGAGTGTGAGGGGGGATGGAAGGGTGGTTTTCACTTCAGTTGGCCCACCGCGGTGGTGGGCGGCGGTCATAGCCTTACTACGCTCCTCACACCGCTCCCTCTCTCTGCAACATTACGTGCTGAAAATGGCACACGACATAAGTTGTGAACCGCCACTTAGTCCAAATTTATTTCACACAACATAAATTGTGCGCCGCCAATTAAGGGTTAATATATATCTCTGTGCTATCTAGTTTCATCAAGTTAACCACTTGAGGATCAAGATATGTAACAATATATATATGGTGTCACGTGAGTTATGACAAATACTTTCAGAAATGAAAGATTATGCATTTGTAAGTAAAACATGTTCTATATACATATACTTTTTTCTGCGTCAGTGTTTGGTAATCAGTGATATAGATTTGATTCTAAGTTGGTATTGTATGTATGTCAATTTGGATAATATAAAGCCTTGTAGTACTGTAGTTAGCTGTTACACCTTCTGTACTGTGCTGAAGCGTGGCACTAATGCATGAGTAGTCCATGTCATTATGTCGCTCAGTTCGCGCCAAAAACCAGTAGAGTATGGAGGGGCACGGACGATCCTTGTAGATTTTCCACAAGTTGAGAAAAATATAATTGACCAATTCGAATGTAAAATATGGAAACATGATGTTAATTTATGGGCTCTACAATGGGTTCTAGTGCTGCTGTTGCCGAATACAAGAGGAGATACCCAAACAGGTGTCTAAATGCTAAAGTGTTTTACAGTGTTTTCCAGCATTTTTGTGACAGAGGAACGTTTCCTGGAGTTTATGGTGCAGCTGGACGATTGGAGTCAAGACAAATTTAGGCAGATTATTAACATAGTCAAGCAGAGACAAAGCCAAAACATCAGCACAAAAAAGTTTTAAGGAAGGCTATGTATATAAGCTGACAGCGTTCTCTTTGAACATGTAATGTAATTTGAACAGTAGTGTAAATTTATTCTTTAATGAAAGGTTCTTGGAATAATATATTGTATTATCCAATCAATGATAAACACGTTATGATGTTATGTGTTTTCCTGTGTTCAATTTTAAACTTTGCGTGAGCTGATGCATTTGTGCCACGTTTCATTACAGTAGAGGTGTAACTGCTAATTACAATAATACAAGGCTTCATATTATCCTAATTGACAGACCCATACAATAGCAGTTTAGAAATGTTCCCTTTTTCAAATATATTATGGCATAATGAACAAATAATGAGTAAACTTCCTCATTGTGGCACCCCCGTACTCACTCACTCCCTTCCACCACCTCACTCACTGTCAAATTTAAATAACTGATTACCAAACACTGGCGCAGAGAAAAACTTGTGTATATAGAACATATTTTACTTACAACTGCATAATCTTTCATTTGTGATAGTATTTGTCATACCTCGCGTGACACCCTGTAAATGCCCACAGGGGTAGAGAGGAGGGAGAGAGAGAGAGGCGAGCCAGACACACAAATAATGACACCAGCAAACCATTTACCTCCCAGAGAGCCTTACTGTCCTCCCACTCCCTACTTACCACCTCTCACTGCCACTACAACACAATAACCACCACAACTCAAATACCACAACCACCACCACCCTCACCATATACCATACCATTTTAACAAACAATCGCCTTACATTTTTTTCTACCTGGGCTTACCTGTTACTATAATCCAATGCATATAATATATATATATATATATATATATATATATATATATATATATATATATATATATATATATATATATATATATATATATATATATATATATATAGTATGCGTGTGTGTGTAGTGTTCCTGGAGGGATGGGCATACCTTTGGGAAATTATTTAACAAGGTATTCAAAGCTTAATCTATTTTTGTTAACACTTATAAATTTCAACCTATAAAAGGATATTGCAGGTTTTATATTATTTCCTCCACAACATCACTGTAATGGACTCTTTCATGTCAAATGGTTTTCAACCAGTCCAGTATGAGCTAGCATGTCCCTAAGAATTTTGTAACATACAATATAATAATATTTGTAGTATAATATGGTAAAATAAACACATTTAGGTGAATATCGGTAGGCACTTCGACAGTTCTTAGCCTAAGCCTTATGGGGAAATACATAGGAAAATGCCTTTTTCAACGTGCAATATCTCTATACCGGTTGAGATTAGGATTAATGTCTATAGAACATTATTTTTAGCCTAGACAGCATAAATTCGTTAAGGGGACATGGGCCGGTTTTCTGGACCACTTTCTCCCTCATGTTTAGCCCCATTAGTTTTCAGATGTGTAGATGTTTGCCCCATTAGTTAGTTGATTTTAAGACCTTTCGCCCAATTTCTTTGTCAATATTTAGACCTTTCGGACTATTTAGGTGTCGATTTTTTCCATGGCGAACGATAGTGAGCCTGCAATGTTGGAAGAACCGGCCTTCAGCCGGGAAAATTTTTCTACCGAAAAATGTACAAATTAATCTAGAAGGGGGATCTAATGGACGTTTTTTTAAATATGGTGGAGGTCTAGGGAGGAAACAAGAAAAATAATGAATACATGCAAAAATCGGCCAAAAAGTGAACCATATTTAATGTAATGTCTTGAATATGTGCATCCTTTTATTTTGTCCTCGTGTTCACATTATCTATTGTAATATATTTATATAATTTCAATAATTAATACCTACTGCTTGAACATAGTATTTCAAGTGAACTTTTATAAAGGTTTTGATAATAATATATCATTATTAGTATTCATAATATTCTAATTATATTGTATTTTCTATGCATATGAAGGAGACAAAAACAATGATGTTCGTAACAAATGTCCCCAAAAATTTAGAAGACTGCCAGGGAGCCAAATTCAAGGTACGTTAGAGTAAAAATGTCTGGACACACGAAGCTTGAAACAGTTAAAGGGGAGGCTTTTAGTTTATTCCCTAATCCTCCATCAAGCTTTTAATAAATACCCCCAAAACCTTCCTTCGATAAAAATATGTACCGGCCAATGGACGGTTCCTCCTCAATTACAGACTCGCTATCGCATATCAGAAAACAAAATTACACCTATATGGTACGGTAGACCTTAACATGAAAGAAATGCAGCGAAAGTTCTAAAAAACTCCAAACTAATGAGGCGAATATCTTAACATCTCAAAACGAATAGGTCTAAACTTGAGGGAGAAGGGGCTCTAAAAAATAACCCATAAATAAAATGTTCCCCTTAAGTCATAGGATGAGCATAACTTGTTCACTGTATGGACCTAAGCTTGCTCTATGTATACTTACTGCATATGTTTAACATTAAGTCAATTTGATGACAATATGAACTGCTTAATCCAGAGTCACACACAAATACAAATATATCGCAACGAATTTAGGTACGAATTAAAATGTCAATCCTAATGTTTGAAAATAAATGACTCTCTCGTTAGGAAAGTATATGAGCGTAATTATGAAGTGGTGAAGAAATTAAGAGAACATGTAGTTTGTAGTTTAGTTAGATATGATGGTGTATGTAGAGGTATGGCGGCAATGATAGGGTTAACTCTATATTGGGGGTGCCGTGAGGGTTGTATGTAACAACTGTCCCTTCATGGATTATTGACTTCCATATTGGATGAACTAAATCGATAGTGAATGTTGAGGCAGCGCAATCTAATTCCCTTTAATCTCTCTTTACACGTCGTAATGTTACATCTCTCTCACTCTTCTACCGCTTGTACAATAATCAATGTTCTTCGGAGTTTTCTCAGCGTATATCTCCTCCCTTACGGAGAGTGGTGGACCCCCGCCTTTCAACACACTCCCACCCCTATTCTGTACAACTCTCTATCCCAAGAGTGACCCAATTTCCCCAGTTTTCTGTTCACCTGGTAAGCTTTGGAACACAAATAAGTTTTGGAGCTCTCTCCCTCAATCTGTCTTTCTCTAATCCTATGACTTGCACTGCTTCAAACTCATGTGCCCAGATATTTTGACTCTAACGTACCTTGTATTTGGCTCTCTATCACTCATTCAGCTTTGGGGAAGGCACTTGTTAAAGGCAGCTTTGTTTTTGTCACCTTCATTAAAAAAATATATATATATACAATTATACAGTATACTGTATATACTGTATATATATATTCTGACATACGGAGCCCTGTATGTTTATTTAAGAGTTAGAATTAGAGTTGAAGGAGTCACACTACCCAAACGGTGAAGCAGACTAGCGAGCGAACTAGCGAGTGGGAAACTAGCTCGCCCGCATACCTGCAAACAAGCCTTCACACCTGCGTGCGTCATAGGGGACCCTGCAAACTACTCCGATGACCGGACACTATGACGTATGTTCGACGCCAGGAGCTGTGATTGGACCATGCACCTGTTATGCGACTCGAGGAGCTATGATTGGAGCGGGCACCACCCCCCGCCTCCTGATTCGTTCCTACACCATCATTGTTTAGTATATAAGACCCGAGTTGTGGGCATTCAAATCAGTCTCATTTGGAGTTGGGGAAGGTGAACTTGCAGCTGGAGGAAGACGGGGTGAAGTATTATAATGGGTTTGTGACTGTCAGTCAGATTATATAAGTGTGTGTTAAGTGTGTTCGGTGTAAACACTTACGTTATGTTGGTTAGTGAGATATGTGATTGGGACGTTAACGCTACTATTTATGTACTTAACTATTTGATTGAGAATTAACGTTAACGCTACTATTTATGTACTTAACTATTTGATTGGTAATTAACGTTAATGCTACTATTATGTGCTTAACTATTTGATTGGGAATTAACGTTAACGCTACTATTATGTGTTTAACTATTTGATTGCGAATTAACGTTAACGCTACTATTTATGTACTTAACTATTTGATTGGGAATTAACGTTAACGCTACTATTATGTACTTAACTATTTTAGTTGACTAACTTGTGGACTAAAGCAACTCTTTAAGTAATTGGGTTATGATGAAAGTAATACTATTGTTTTATATTAATACTTACGAGTTCTTTCATTTTCTTTTAATTAAGCTTACATTGCTTAATGGTGCTTAGTACGGTGATGCTATTGTTTCATATTAGTAATATCGCCTTAGACTAACATGGCTGTGTTAATATTACTTATAGTGATTTCCTAAGCTGAAGAAAATTCTTTTAGCTTCAAAATATTATTTTGCTTTTCATATTATTTGAGTGAGACCTGAATCGAATCTATGAAGCGATCCTGTAACTTTATTTACTCATAATCAAACCTCAATGTTACGTGGTTAAGAAATACATTTAACTAATTATTAAATATATATCTAACTTTTTATGTGACTTTGATATTAATCCTGATGATAATAATAATATAATACTATTAACGTAAGACAAGAACCAAGAATAATTACATTAAATATAAATAAAAGGACATATAAGAAAACTATCTATTCATTTCAAAAAGGGTAAGAGACAGAAATATTCTTACTTTAATATTTATCTTTCAAGACTTTTTATAAAATTAATAGTCCTTCTTTAGCTATAACTTATTCGGTTCATAACCTTCGGTTAAATAATAATTCTTTATAAATACTACATGACTTTAATTAGTTTCAGTATTTTTCATAATTAAAGAGTATCAGTCAATAAAGGATACTAAGTCCTAAGATCCAAAAGGAAAGGAAGCAACAACAGGAAATAATTTTTATTAGATTTTACTTTTGTTTTGCCTTCAGCTGACTGATACCTTAATATATATCTCTGTGCTATCTAGATTCATCAAGTTAACCACTTGAGGATCAAGATACGTAACAATATATATCACATCATTATTGTTAAGATGTGAGGGATATATAACCCTTGCATCATGCACATTCTCTGTTATAGATATTGATTACAGAGTTACAAATATGATATTTTTGGTTGAGGGTAAATTATGCCTAAGGCTATTAAAAACTGTTTCAAGGAAAGAGATTTTAACTCCTCTAGCCAGTAGGTATAAATCATGCGCCACACGCCTCCCCCTCGGATATTTTGTACGCAAACGCCTGGTTTATACATGCTGTATCTCCGTAAATATTCATTCTACAATATTAAATCGAATATAATTATTACAGATCTTGATTCAGCTTGAGAATGGTGAACACCGCAACCTTCTACATAGTCTGGTTACCGTGTGAGCAATAGGAAAGCAATGACAACTTTTCCATTTAAATTATTGCTTGAGCGTGAATGCACCTGTGTGTGTGTATGCGACAAAAAGCGATCAATACTCCTCTGTATGTGTTGGTATGTGTGTGTTAGTATTAGTGTTCATGTGACCTTGGGTGAGGGTGGATGTACTCACACTCAATCAGTGCCACATTAACAATGGAATCCCGCACACTAATGTATGCCGAGTGATAGGGAGGTGGGTGGCAGAGATGGTGGAGGTACTTGTGGGTGGGGGAGACGGTGGGGGCTGTAATCAGATGTATAGGGGCGATGGGGTACAGGAGGGAACCCAGTTCACCGGGAGGGGATGTACGCAGCCGAATACCTTACCCTCTACGCATGCGCGAAAAATGTAAGCCTCCCTTGGTCCCGCCCCCCGTTCCCCGCATTTAAATAAACCCTTCAAATCGTTCCTGCCAGCTCGCTCTGCAGTACTGTCACTAAAGCTCCCGCCTGGCATCCAGAAATCCAGTGTTCGATCCCACTCGAAGTTTAGTATATTTTTATATTTGTATTTTGTTATTTGTGTTATGTTATATTATATTATATTAAGGTTAGGTTAGGTTAGGTTAATCTAATCTAATATAATATAATATTTGTACATTTTCGGCAGTGGGCGGGGCCTGGGGTAAGGTATTCGGCTGCGTACAGACCCTCCCCAGTTCACCACAAGGCTGTTAGGGTCCGCAAAACATTTGATTGCATGGCGAGAATCATACCATGCAATATTGCGTCACTCGGGTCATGGGTGTCAACTGCAACTGTAATTAATAATGCAGCTACATTGAGACTATACAGTATATGACAGGATGTGATATGTAGGACCAAGCTTATTACTAATTGAAAATATCGGTTCATCGCCGTTGGTAAAAGAGAAGAAGTGAACACCATAATGGAGATTTGTCATGTTATAGCGGTAATATTGATTAGTAATATTTAAGAAATGGTTAAATAATTGTCATATACTGTTTATATGATGTAATTATTTTCCTGTAACAAATACAATTATATTTGGAAGCAGATATGGTCATGTTGCAGTTCTGACGTTCATATTTATGGTTATGTGTAATACTATTTTGTAGCAAAATTATTGTATTTTCATTATTCCAGAATCATTATTGCAGAGTTTATGTCATATGTGGTAGGCTTAAACAACTCTGATCCTTGTTTTCATAGTAGCCAAACACTAATAATATAATATTGTGGTTGAAACAGTGAAATTAAGGTTGTTACAACAATATAAGTAATGAGGTTTGTTAATAGTGATAGGCATTTAGTATCAGCGGCAATGATATGACTATACTAACAATTAACTAATAATAAAGTTGTTGTAAAAAATTTAGCATTTTAAATCTGTTAAATTGGAAACATTGAAGACAAAATTGATGTATAATGCGGCTTATTAGTGTGAGGACATGTATGGTTCAATCCTCTACAGTGACAACAGCGATGGTACGATGATAGTGAAGGACGATATGGTGTTGTTATAAATGTTAGGATAGTGTTATGGAGGATATGGTGTTGATAGTAATGTTAGGATAGTGTTATGGAGGATATAATGTTGGTAGTAATGTTAGGATAGTGTTATGGAGGATATGGTGTTGGTAGTAATGTTAGGATAGTGTTATGGGCGATATGATGTTGGTAGTAATGTTAGGATAGTGTTATGGAGGATATGGTGTTGGTAGTAATGTAAAGATAGTGTTATGGACGATATGGTGTTGGTAGTAATGGTAGGATGGTGTTAAAGAGGATATGGTGTTGGTAGTAATGTTAGGATAGTGTTATTGAGGATATGATGTTTGTAGTAATGTTAGGATAGTGTTATGGAGGATATGGTGTTGGTAGTAATGTTAGGATAGTGTTATGACGATATGGTGTTGGTAGTAATGGTAGGATGGTGTTAAGGAGGATATGGTGTTGGTAGTAATGTTAGGATAGTGTTATGGAGGATATGGTGTTGGTAGTAATGTTAGGATAGTGTTATGGACGATATGATGTTGGTAGTAATGTTAGGATAGTGGTATGGAGGATATGGTGTTGGTAGTAATGTTAGGATAGTGTTAAGGAGGATATGGTGTTGGTAGTAATGTTAGGATAGTGTTATGGAGGATATGGTGTTGGTAGTAATGTTAGGATAGTGTTATGGAGGATATGGTGTTGGTAGTAATGTTAGGATAGTGTTATGGAGGATATGGTGTTGGTAGTAATGTTAGGATCGTGTTATGGAGGATATGGTGTTGGTAGTAATGTTAGGATAGTGTTAGGAGGATATGGTGTTGGTAGTAATGTTAGGATAGTGTTATGGAGGATATGGTGTTGGTAGTAATGTTAGGATAGTGTTATGGAGGATATGGTGTTGGTAGTAATGTTAGGATCGTGTTATGGAGGATATGGTGTTGGTAGTAATGTTAGGATAGTGTTATGGAGGATATGGTGTTGGTAATAATGTTAGGATAGTGTTATGGAGGATATGGTGTTGGTAGTAATGTTAGGATAGTGTTATGGAGGATATGGTGTTGGTAGTAATGTTAGGATAGTGTTATGGAGGATATGGTGTTGGTAGTAGTGTTATGGAGGATATCATGTTGGTAGTAATGTTAGGATAGTGTTATGGAGGATATGGTGTTGGTAGTAATGTTAGGATAGTGTTATGGAGGATATGGTGTTGGTAATAATGTTAGGATAGTGTTATGGAGGATATGGTGTTGGTAGTAATGTTAGGATAGTGTTATGGAGGATATGGTGTTGGTAGTAATGTTAGGATAGTGGGCAGTGTTTGGATTATGTGTAGAGATTATTTGACTACTTTGGCGATAAACTGGTAACGAGCATGCCTGTTTACGTCAACACTAAACACCAAACAAAGAACATAATGAAGTTATTTAAGTAATTGCATGCATCGTTGGACTCAAATGTCATGAAATTCCCAAGCCAATATCACAATTAATGATAAAAACCCACTAGTAAATACTAAATTCAAGATTAGTAAGTACAATTTAGTAATGTTTTTTTTTTTTTTTTTTTTTTTTTTTTTTTATAAGAGACAATGAACGGAGGAAGGAAAAACAAAGATAAAACAAAAAGGTCTATGTGCCTAAAGGCATCCTCCATTCATAAAATGTTTGTAACAACTGGATTTAAACATTTGTAGATTATAAGTTTGTGGAAAGCAATTCGAGGGAAGTGAATTCCAAAGAGTAGTAGCTCTGGGGATAAATGAATTCTGATAAGCAGAAGTTCTGCATTGTGGAGGAAAAGTGTAAATTCATGGGCGCTCTCAGCTGCCCTAGTTCTACGGGGAAAGATGTGGAGAGGCGGCACAATTGAAGCAAGTTCCTCGGAACAATTGCTGTGAAAATATCTGTAGAATAATGCAAGGGATGCAACGTTTCTTCGTATGGATAATGTAGGAAGGTCCTGTGTGATTTCAGGGTTATTGATTAATCTAATAGCTTTATTTTGAATTTGTCCAACTGCCTCAATGCAACCACTCCACTTCCACCCCACAGAGGTGAACAGTAATCCATCTGAGAACGCACATGACTTTTATATATTAAGGCCAACTGCTCGTCAGTGAAGAATTCTCGAACTCTGTACAGGAGTCCCAGTTTTTTAGAGGCATTCTTAGCAATATTAATGATGTTAGAGAGAGGGAAGGTATTGTCTGTGATATGATAGATGGAAGGAAGAGTATTAACAAGACACACCTGCTAGGATTCGGAATGTGAGATGGGGAATATAAGCATGATTTACAGGGTAGGGAAGGATGGGTGGTCTAGTCTGGAATGGATGCAGGCTACAAACGAAAGAAAAAGGAAGGAGTAACTGTGAATATATCAGATGTTTAACGAATGTTTAAATATACTGGGAATGTGTTGATTTGTGAATTGTGTAGTGTGATTGCAAGTTTGGAGTTGCTAGACATACAGTACATAATTGTGTATGTACTTTATAGGCCTGTTAACCATAACACTGGGCAAGGTGTGGACAGCAATATCATTTTCTGGACTACACCAAATACATATATAAGACAAAGGTAAAGTGTCCATATGTAACTTCGTTGGGTGACTTGAAGAGCAGAGAGGAGATAGAAGACAAAGTGGATAAATGGGGTGTGGAGGGTAAAGTCAGGTCAGGTGAAGGTCAGAGGGATAAGCATATCATATTTTCTTTTTCTTTTTTTTTGTTCTATGTGAGTGCAGGAGACAAAAGGCACAACTGCCTGCGGCGAGTGCCTCCCCCAGAGTTGAAAGAGTGACAGGGCCAAAATCAAGGGATGTTCGAGCTAAAATGCCTGGACACACAGAGTTTGAAGCAATTTAAGTCATAGGAAGAGGGAAAGATTGATTCTGGGAGAGAGTTCCAGAGCTCAGTAGTTGAATAGAAGAAAGTCTGAGAATAGAGTTTCACTCTTGGGTTGGAGAGTTGCACAGAGTAGGGGTGGGATTGTGTTGCAAGGCGGGTACTATGTACCCTGCGTAGAGGAGGTGGTATACACTGGGAAAGCTCAGAGGAACACTGATTATTGTAGTAGCGATAAAATAGCGAGAGATGCAACATTGCGGCAAAGAGAGAGAGATTGCAGAGAGTTGGTGAGTGGACGGGAGTTAAAGGCTTTCCTTTCTACTTTGTCTAGGAGTGCGGTGTGAGAGGATCCTCCCTACACATGTGAACAATACTCCATACAAGGATCCACTGTGACCCTGTACATAGCAAGAAGCTGCGCAGGGGTAAAGAACCCCTTGAGGCGGTTGAGCACACCCAGTTTCTGGGAGGCCGCCTTAGCAAGATTGGTAATATGGTCCTTCCAAGTGAGAGCAGAAGAAAAAGAGACACCGAGAACATTGAGGGAAGATGAAGGGTTGATTTTTGTAATGTTGAAGAATAAAGAATAGTCCTCTGGAGGTTCCTGACGGGTAATAAGACGGATAAATTGAGTCTTGGAAGCATTAAATGCAACAAGGTTTTCTCTACCCCAATTGGAAATAGTAGCTAGATCAGAAGATAAGTGT
The DNA here is from genome assembly GCA_032716605.1 of Paralithodes platypus. NCBI lineage: Eukaryota > Metazoa > Arthropoda > Malacostraca > Decapoda > Lithodidae > Paralithodes > Paralithodes platypus. The sequence continues at coordinate 38,993,981 of CM064577.1, read as the reverse complement.
TTTATGGCTTCATTACATTTGTTTTTGAGGGACTGCTGGCTGGGGCGTTCTGGAAAACTAAATTGAGTAGTGTAAGGTAGAGTCTTCTGCATATGAATGGATGGGACTGGATGTACTGTTGAGAAGATCATTTATGAAAATTAGAAAGAGAATAGGAAATAGGACAGAACCCTGAGGAACACCGGAGTTGATAGGATGAGGAAATGAGCGATGACCGTCCACAACCGCAGCTATGGAATGGCCGGAAAGGAAATTAGAGACAAAGGCACAGATGGAGGGACAGAAACCAAAGGAGGGCAGTTTGGAAATTAAAGATATCTGCCAGACTCTATCGAAGGCCTTCGATGTCTAGTGCAATAGAAAAAGTCTTACCGAAGTCCCGAAAGTTGGATGACCAAGAGTTAAAGATATGAAAGAAGATCACCAATAGAGCGACCTTTGGGGAAGCCATATTGGCGATCTGAGAGCAGATTATGAGAAGAGAAATGCTTAAGAAATTTGGAAGCAAGAATAGTTTCAAAAACTTTAGAGATACAAGAGATGAGAGCAATTGGACAATAGTTGGAGGGTTGAGAGCGGTCACCCTTCTTTGGGACAGGTTGAATGAAAGCAAACTTCCAGCAAGAAGGAAAGACGTTAGAGGAGAGACAGACGAAAGAGTTTGCCTAGGCAGCTTGTGTCCTTTGATTACATAAAGTTATTCATAGGTGTTAAATAATATTTGTATTTGTATCAACTGTATCACATAAATCTGCACACTGTATTATTGTAATAAGAAGGCAAATTTGGTATGAAATTACACGAAAATACGAGCTATAGAAACTTTTCACAAAAAGACAACTGACAACTTGCTAACCAATCAACTCTCTCCCTACATAAGGCAGGCAACACCTCTAGTTCATTCATAAGAAGTGCTTTATACATTGTTTACTTACACGTGTTGCCAGGTGCCACCACAAACCTCTGCCTCGTTTTTTAGTTCCGCAACTGTACCTTACCCAACTGCACTATGAATAGCGTATTTCCTATGGGAGAGAAAAGAACAAATTAATGGGCGCAAATCTCAAGGACTGACCTCACAATGAACTTATTCCTGTGCCTATAGAAATAAACTTAATCAATTCATTTCACTCCCACAAACTCACTATTACCAAGCATTAGCGCTTTGATGTAACTTCAATCAGCTATATACATTACAGAAATGCACAGTTGGTCACATTATTTATGTTCTTCTCCGTGAACTTATACATGGAAATATAATGCGCATGATTGAATTGCGAGTGTAGTTGCTTGTGCAACGGTTTATTCTTCTGATTAGTCAACTGATAATTAAAAAAAAAAAAAAAGCTTGTAATTAATTCACACTATTTTTAGGTTCATGCATTAGATCACGAAGAGGAACAAAACTTAGGTGTGCAACTGTACATGTCCATCTGGAACAAAGCTATATATATATATATATATATATATATATATATATATACAGTATATATATATACTGTATATTTTATAGTCCCAGCCGGACTCGAAACATCGACAGTCAAGACGAGAGTCCTTGCTTGAACTCACTACACCATGGCATGACAAAGGATACTTAACCTTTTCCTATTTATATTACGGAGAAGGGAAATCCTACTTGGAGAATGTATTTCAATTCAACACTAGTCGTAGGATCCACATTCCAGGATACCATACAGAGGTTTTCACAAGTACACCCACGCAACTCTGGTTATAAAGATGTAATTTAATTCTCACTCAACCAAACACGAGTCAGTAATATTAAGTATATCTCACAAATACACGTGGGGGTACAACTGTACGACTTATATCAAAGACTTACCCTACCAACACTGACGTCAGACTGAACAGTATTATAACAACTGCCGAGGTCCACCGACTCTATTATCAAAGGCAACAAGTTCACCTCATTTGTATGGCCAACTGGTTGAACAAATTCATATAAATGTTACGGCCGGAAAGTTGGCAATAACGGAAGGGAAATTATCAAGCCTCGCTGGTCATGGGTAATTTAAAGTTGTTGTCACTATACAATAGTATTATACGGTATCCAAGGATTATTATACAATAGTATTATACGGTATCCAAGGATTATTATACAATAGTATTATACGGTATCCAAGGATTATTATACAATAGTATTATACGGTATCCAAGGATTATTATACAATAGTATTATACGGTATCCAAGGATTATTATACAATAGTATTATACGGTATCCAAGGATTATTATACAATAGCATTATACGGTATCCAAGGATTATTACCATAAATGTCATGAAACTGCATGTAAAGTGTGTGCACTGTAGGTGTATAATGTCAAATATTAAATGCATGCATATATATAATAATTAAAATATAAATATAATTATATAAGAGGGCCAGAAAAACCAACTCTCCCCCTTGATATGCATAACAGTGAATCCTCCGCCGTTACCCAAGTGAAGTGGTTAACCCTTACAGTACCGGTGCCGTGATTTTTAAACTTTATGCTGGCTACTATTAGACGAGTTTATTCAGTTAAAATAAGGCCTCCAGCAATTAAAAGGCTTCGAACAATCTCACTTAACTCTTTTTACTACCACAGTTCCTTCTTAAACTGTACAAAATCGATTAAATATAGCTATAATAAAAATACAAAAACATCGCGGCTACAAAAGGGGTTAACTGAAACTGCTATTCAATCTCACCACTTTATCTGACAAACTCGAACCCACAATCCATATTATTTAACAAACGTTAACATCGTAAACCCTTCTGTACCGGCGACGCCTTTTTATTTTATTTGTTCTGGCTATATCTAGACAGTTTTGCGCAGTTTAAGGATCTGTGGTCTTATAAATGGTTAACACCTGTACCAGCGACGTATTTTAGTTTTTATTTTAGCTATATTAACACGATTTTATGCAGGTTAAGAAGGATCTGTGGTAGTAAAAATGGTTAGGAGAGATAGTTCGAAGCCTGCTAATTGCTTGAGGCCCATTATATACTGAAGAACATTATTTAATAGTTGCATGAAGAAAGGTAAAATAACAACGCTGGTACAGAAAGGGTTAAGTGAGATAGTTCGAAGCTTGTTAATGGATGTAAGCCCATTTTAAAATGAATAATAACGTCTCATAGTAGCCAGAATAAAGTAAAAAGAACGTCACCGGTACAGCAAGGGTTGATAATATTTTCCCCCAACTCACATACTCACCGCTCTACATTACGTGATTACTAACGGTGTCCACGGTCACGCTTATTTAACCCCATATACACCCAGCCCTCTCCCACACAAATACATACACCTGAATGAACTCTCTCCCTCAATCAATCTTCCCTTCTTCCAATGACTTAGACTGCTTTAAACTTCGTGTGTCCAGGCATTTTGATCCTAACGTACCTTGAATGTGGCTCTCTGTCACTCATTTGGCTTTGGGGGAGACACTCGTTATAGATTGTCTGCATTTTGTGTCCTCCATACACACAGGACCAAACCAAATAAAAATAAAAATGTTGGTTATGATGGTAGTGGTGATGTTGGTTATGATGGTAGTGGTGATGTTGGTTATGATGGTAGTGGTGATGTTGGTTTTGATGGTAGAAAACAATACTACTACTACTACTACTACTACTACTACTAATAATAATAATAATACACACTGAGGAGTATTCCACCCAACCTAACATATAACCTCCTACTCTCAGACCACCGATTCGTAAGGAACGTGCCAATAAAATACCAGCTATTTCCTCTCTTCATATTATTGTTGATATTAGGTTCTTGGAGAGAGAGAGAGAGAGAGAGAGAGAGAGAGAGAGAGAGAGAGAGAGAGTCGAATGCAATATAAATATATTACACTTATTATATAGAACCTGACTAGTTAAATATCAACCTTTTCTAGCTAAATTAATAAATAATTATAGCTTAATTTAATGGGTCCCTGGGAGTATTTACTAGAGTAACATGTATGTTATGTGTGTATTATTTTTGGTCGTTGAGGCAAGTATGATATAGATCAAATAATTAATATTTGCTTATAATGCAAATTACCTAGTGTCCAAGCGTTTCATTCATAATTTTCTATGTTTTACTATGTCTGTCATTATGTTTTATAATATTGTTTTCAAACATTAAATTTACCATCAATTCCTCATTTATCTGTTGTAAGTAGAAACGTTCAAATATCTGTCGTTGTTTATATGAATCATCTTGGTTGCAACTGATTTATGTTCATATTACAGTCATTTCTTATTCGTCTAATTTCCCCTACACAGTTGTTTCTCCATTTCCCTGTGTTGTGAATAATGGTCAGAGGTTTAACCCATTCAGTACCAGAGTCGTCCTTTACACTTTATTTTGGCTACTAGTAGACGATTTTATTAATTTAAAAAAGGGCTTCCATCAATTACCAGGCTTCAAACTATCTCACCTAACCATGTTTTACTACCTCAGCTCCTCCTTAAGCTGCACAAAATCGTCTACATTGAGCTAGACCAAAACTGAAAACACCTCATCGGCACAACAGGGGTTAAGGATGGCCATGTTATTTGATATCTGTTTGTTGGATTCATTATTGAACTTACAATGTAGATCTAAAGGTTCCCATTTAAGTCTTCTCATATTCATATTTATTTCATGTATATTACGTGTTCGTTTTGGGTGGTTTTTCTGGTCCCCTTTCTTTGTCATGTTTATCCCCATTTGTTTTCAAATTTTAAGACTTTTCGCCTCATTTCTTCGGCAATATTAAGACTTTTCGTGACATTTAGGTCGATTTTTTTCCTGACAAGCGACAGCCAGCTTGAAATTTAAAAGAAATCTGCCTTTGGCCGGACATTTGTTCGATTGAAAAATGTACAAATATATATTTGGAGGATGGTATTGGGTTTTTTTTTTTTAAAGCTTGGTGGAGGTATAGGGAGGAAACTAAAACAAAATATAAACAAATACATAAAGGAGAGAATAAATACGTCCATCCCCCCTTAATTGTCAGGCGAAAACTATCAGGAAGAACCTCCAAAAATTGACCCATTCCGTACCGGTCACGTTATTTTCATTATATTATGGCAGCTATTAGTTGGTTGTATTAAGCTTAGGAAGGACCTCTAGGAATTCAAAGGCCACATCCTATTTCAATTAATCCTTGTAGCCACCACAAATACTTCCTAAACTGAATACAATCGTCTAATAGTTGTCAGAATATGAAGAAAAGGACGTGACCAATAAATAATAGGTTAAATGAAAAACATAATAGTACACAGCAGGGAATTTTATCACCTACGAAACATATTACGTTTATAATGTATGTTTATCCTGATGATATTAAAGAAGAAACTTAAGTCAGTGTTGTGAATATTTCATAAGATTTTGGCCTTGACAAAGTATTATATCTCAAGCACAGAATTATTATATAAACATTTTATCATCATGTATATATATATATATATATATGTATATTATATATATACAGTGTGACGTATACCAGCGTTGGCAGAATCGCCTCTCGTTAGCCACTAGCGCTCGCCAGGGACATCGAAATGGGCTACAGTTATCAGAGAATGTTGTTCTTTCTTTCCTAGTACTTGCATTGTCACAGCCAGCCCAGTGGTGGTCTTTATTTTCGTCTGTGACAACGGGAAGTATTTTATATCATTAATAGAATATAAGATGCATTGTGTAGAATAAAGAAGAGAGAGAGAGAGGCGAAAGTGTGGTGGTAATATGTGCGTGTGTATGTATGTGCTGCCTCGCTCGGAGGAGTTTTCCCGCTCGCGCGGGCTTTCCCTCGCCTTTGATTGGCTGGTGGCTCCTGGCGCGTCCTAGGGGCCTGCTGCCTTGTGACGTATCGGCCCGTGATTGGCCGACCATCGCGCCCTTGCGGGCTCCTAAGTAACTAACCTCCTGCATGAGGGTCCTGAGGAGCTGCCCTCCTCAGGACAGGCTTGGCGCGCATTCATCTAACATCCCTTTGCATACTCTCTCCCGATCACCCCCTTTACCACTGTCTCTCTCTCTGACCTTCTTCTTTTCCATTGCTCCTCACCTTTATTCAATTACTTGTCCCCTTGGGTTCTGCATACGGTTTCCATAGCCGCCCCATTGTATTGTATGCGCCGTCCTCTGAGATATTTACATGTACTTAGAATAGGTTTGAGGGTTCTTAGTTAGTAGAGGTTAAGAACTCTCTGTGTGTCTCCATTATTGATTTAGTGTTTCTGCTCTTTTATTTAATGCTAGACTGGGATAAGATTACTGTAGTCGTTGTCACCGATGTGTGTACGGTTTGCTTATACCTACACGACTTCGACCGGTCCTGTGGTAGCCTGGGTTGTCTTTTTGGCTGCGTCGTTTGTGAGTGCAGCATTGTGTTGACTGAGGGCTTTGGCCTGTTCCAGTTCCACACTTTGCTGCCTCTTTGCTTGTCTTTTGAGGGTCGCCAGGATAGAACCAGATACTTGTGATCTGGATCTATCAAGAGAGCACCCCAGTCAATTAACGTAACTTAAAGGATGCAGTCTTAAGGACATCGGTAGGCTACGAGCCTGTCTTGCTCAACCCCAGTTCCTTACCTAGAGTATCCCAGCTAGACATTATTAATTGAGTAGACACTTGTTAGTATTTAATATAAGCTCTTTGATATGTACGCATTATTATTCACAGCATGTATTAGTCTATGTTGTTGCTGAGCCGCACAACCATAGTAGACTGTTTCGTTGATGAGGAAGTACTTCTTTTAGTGTCGAGCATTACTACCGTTGCGCATTTATAGTATTCCCGTGTCAGTTAACATTATATGTCCTATCTTGTAGTGTATTCAGACTACACGTGTGGTGTCCTGCCTCCTGCTTTTATATAATTTAAGATACGAGCATCTTATGAGCATCAGACTTTCTTCAGAAGTTTCCAGGTCTATGCTGTAGGACTATACTTCACTTTCTTTCAGATAGGAGTGAAGAGTTTATTGTTGTTTAGAGTAACTGTATTGAAGCATCTTTTTATTGTATTATACCTTGCAGTGATTTAATTGATCTTTCCATAGATTCCTTTTTATGCATTTTAACGTAACTTGCATCTTGTTTGTTATCAGGGTATACCAGTGTGGGTTAGCCTGAAGTAGAGTACATTTATGCCCAGTTAAGGATACCCCGTTATCGCAGATTAACTCTGGAGGGTATAGGTGTTTTTGTTCGCCGGCATATAAGTTTGAGGGTTTGGATCTAGCGTACCGTTGTTGCATAGTGCCCTATTACTAGTCCTACCATTAAGTGCCCTTGTTTTATTCGTAGCCCCGGTCGTAACAAATAGCGACCTTGCCTAGTATCTTATCTTAGCCGTCATACCAAATGAACTAAGAAATAATTGCAAGATTTTTGGAAAATTGTTTTTGGAGGAATATTTTGGACACGTTGGATTTTTTTTTGGGCAACGTAGTATAGCACTTGAGTTGTCTTCAAGCATTTTTTGAGTGAATAGTGCTACATGAGAGTTTAGGTACTTTTTTTTTATAAACGTTGAGAATTTTCGGTGGACACTATGTCGAACGACGGATCAATGCACAGTGAGGACACAGTATGGGAAGCAGGCTCTGAGGTGCAGAAGCCGAGTTTGTTAGAAGGCATTAGAGTAGTAACTGGTGAGGAGGATGCAAGGAAGTTTCTGGAGATGCCTATTACTGTTGACCGGGTGTCGGGGATTGATCGGTATGGTCTCCAGGGTTTGGCCACGGTCATGGGGCATGTTGGCACTAGCAGCATGACAAGAAGTGACCTGCTGGCCTGTGTGCTCGGTGGGGTGCGTGGGGCTTCGAGTTGAGCGGGAGCTGGGGCACCTTCGGCCCAGCCCCCATTCCACTCGACTAATACCATGGCGCCCCCTTGGGCTCCGGAGCCGGGTACGGTCCCGCAAGCCGATAGTCACTGGCAGCGTGGTTTGCACCTGGGTGGGTCTCCAATTGTTGCATCTCCTCCTCTTCAAGGTTTAACTCCAGATATGAACTTCCAGCTTGAGATGCCTAAGATGGCTAAGCAGCAGGAATACCACCTTGAGATGGCTAGGATTCAGGCTGAGGAGAGAAAGGCCATACGGGAGGCTGAGCTTCAGGTTAAGGCTACGAGGTACTGTGCAGACAGAGATCTTGAGAAGTCTCGGGTGGAGTCGACAGGGCAGCGTCTCGGTTCTGGGAATCGAGGTCTTGATCAGTCTTTATCGCACCTTCTTAAGTTAGTCCCTGCATTTGACGAGTCGGGTGTCACCGAGTTTTTCCTGCGTTTTGAGAAGAAGTGCCGGGAGCACCAATAGCCCGAGGTTAAGTGGGCAGCCCTTGTTTCCTCTAGGTTGGTTGGCAAAGGACTCAAGGCATATGATGCGTTGCCCTTGGAGTCTTGCATCGATTGGTATTGAAGGAAGCTGTTCTGCGGGCGTACGAGTTACAACCAGAGACATATAGGTTGAAGTTTCGGGGTGTTACGAAGGGTCGTGAGTGCACTTTTCTAGAACATGCCCGGGAACTGTCTGATGCTTTGAGAAATTGGCTGAGGTCAGAGAAGGTGACGACATTCGGAGAGCTTGAGCAGTTAGTCCTTCTAGAGCAATTTTTCAAATGCACAGGCGGCGGCCTGACGTTGAACCTCAAAGAGAAACGTCCTAAAACTCTACAAGAGGCAGCTGAGATGGCTGACCTGAGATTATCACTGATCCGTGGGTGCGGGTCTGCACAACAGACCGATGCAGTTAACAAGGGGCGCAACACTCCACCCCCCCGAGTCAGTGATACCACATTTAACCCTCTCACGACCATAGGACGCAGAGGTTGCCAGATTAGCAATAAGAAAAAGATTACTCTCACTGTTATAATTACCTCTCCAAAATTAGTTTTCTGCCCACAGCTAACTCAAAGACAACTGCAGAGGTTGAAGTAAACAAACTAAAGGTTTATAGATACCCCTGATGGTAACAAAGGATTTAAAGTATCCCTAATAGGCTCAAAAATCGCGTCCGGATGTGAGAGGGTTAATAACAAAAGCAAGAGCAATGATACCAATTTTGATCACAAACCTAAAACCGTCCCGTTTAAGAAAGGTGAGGGCCCTTCCCCACTTCAGGGGAAGTCCAAAGGGTGAAGTAGAGTGTTTTAAGTGTCATAAAAAGGGTCATTTTGCACGTTCCTGCCCTAGTAACCAATCTCCAGCAGTTGTGTCTTTGGCTAGCAACGTTGGGGTGTCTCTGAGGTCTTCTGCATTTACCCGGGGTGATATGTCAGATGCGGGGCCATAGCCAGTGAAGGAGTGTCCAGAAGGCTCGAAACCTGTCCGCGATGATTTTTGCGACCATAGAGGGCGTGGCTGCGTGAGTTGGGCTGGTTGCAAGCATGGGTTGGAGTTGTTGCGTGATACAGGTGCATTCCAAACTCTGATGAAAAACTTTACAGGCAAACCTATAAACGCGGCACGGGTAGTTGTGGTGCAGGGTATTAATGCTACACGGTCATACCCATTGGTTCGAGTAGAGCTGGAGGTTGAAGGTGTGACACGAGAGTTGGATGTTGGAATCGTGGAGAAATTGCCAGTAGAGGGCGTCGACCTTCTTCTCGGCAACGACTTTGCGGTGCCTACTTCTGAGGCTCCACCCTTAGTCGTTGCCGAGAGGGCAGCCGACATGAGTAGGGAGGGGCAGGAGTTGGTCGAGAGGTGTCAATTACAGCAGATGGCGTGTGTTGTCACCCGTTCTCGTGCATCTAAAGTGTCACAGCCTATTCCTCAGTCTCTAGACCAGCGGAGGAACGGTCGAAAGGAGAAAGCTAAAGTTGGGAACAGTTTTGAGAGTTTTGATCCAGCGGCTCTCCTTGGCGACTCAGTATTAGCACCATTGTTAAGGTCCGGAGTGGCCCCAGAACCTGTCACACTTTTTGAGGAGGTAGGGCGTGTGAAAACTCCGAGACAGCACTGTTACTCACAAAAGCAAGATAGGATCGAACAGTCCAGTACCGGGGGAGGCCATAAGTTGCTCCGGGAACATCTCGATAAATTGGCTCCTAAGGATATCTGTCGGCTGCAGTTGGGTGATCCTGAGCTTCAGAAGCGTAGTAACGGTGCAATCGAACTTGAGGAGGACGGGGATGCAAACCCGGGGGACTTCTTTCGTGTGGGGGGGTATTTTGTACAGACGTTTTCTAGATCCCAGACGGAGTTGGGAGGGTGGGTCGAGAGTGGTTGACCAGTTGGTAGTGCCTAGTGTGTGCCATGATAGCCTACTGAGGTTGGCGCATGATGTACCGTTGGCAGGGCATTTGGGTGTACGTAAGACGGTAGCAGCATTGGCGAAATTGTTTGGTGGCCAGGGATGAAGGCACATGTTGCGTCATGGGTGGCAATGTGCAGTACCTGCCAGACAGTAGGTAAACCAAACCACTGTATTCCCAAGGCTCCGTTATACCCTATTCCTGTTATCGGGCCATCATTCAGTAAGGTTATAATCGACATGGTTGGCCCTCTACCCCCTATTAGTGCAGGCAACAAGTATCTCCTCACAATTATGGATGTTGTCACTCGTTATCTGGATGCATACCCCATGCGAAATGGTACTGCTAAGACTGTTGTTCGTAACTTGCTATTGTACTGTTCTAGGTACGGGTACCCGCAGGAATTGCAGTCAGACCAAGGGTCCAACTTTACTTCTAACCTTTTCAAACAGACCATGCAGCAGCACGGTATCAGTACAGTTGTCTCTTCAGCCTATCACCCAGAGAGTCAAGGGGTGTTGGAGAGGTGGCACTCGACTCTGAAGAGCATGTTGCGTTGTTACTGTGTTGAAAATGGCAAGGATTGGGAACTTGGGTTGCCCTATGTATTATTCGCTGCTCGGGAGGTACCTGTTGAAAGCCTAGGGTTCACTCCCAATGAGTTAGTTTTTTGGACATCAGGTCAGAGGCCTCCTCAACATGGTTAGAGAAATTTGGGAGGGCACAGCAAAACCATGTTCCATGTTAAAGTATGTCCTCGAGAGCAGAGAGAGAATGCTGAGAAGCCTTGAGTTGGCAGGTAGGAATTTGGTAGGGTCGCAAGCACTTATGAAGGACAGGTACGATGAGAAGACGAAACTCTGGGAGTTTAAGGTGGGGCAAGAGGTGTTGATTCTGTTACCTCTGCCAGGTCATCCGTTGTCTGCCAAGTACGGTGGTCCTTATAAGGTGGTAAAAAAAATCTCTGACCTAGACTATCTTGTGGCTACTCCAGATAGGCGTAAAAAGAACCAGCTATGCCATGTGAATCTGGTGAAAGAGTTTGTGAGGTGCCCCCCTGAGCCTCTCGCTGTCCCTGTGTTGACCTGCAGTGGTCATGGAGGAGAAGGAGTGAGGGACAGTATAGCTCAGGTGGAAGATAACTGGGAATGTCATGTCTCTGCTGGCCAGTGGACGGGGAACTCCAGACAGGTGGCTGACGATGCTCTAGTGCACCTGCCTGAGCAACAGCGTGTAGCCGTGCAGCGCCTGTTTGCTTCATACCCCACTGTGTTGGCAGAGCACCCAGGCCTCACAACTCGAGTGGTGCATGACGTGGATGTGGGAGATCACCCCCCCTTTAAATCAGTACCCTACAGAATTCCACCCATTAAACTCCCAGCCCTCAGAGAGGAGTTAGAGTATATGTTAGAACGGGGGTTGATTGAGAAGGGGACAGTTAGGTGGACATCTCCTGTCACTCTGCAGCCCAAGCCTGACGGGAAGGTTCGCTTCTGCATTGACTTTCGGAGATTGAACGAGTTGACTCCCACCAATGCTTATCCCCTTCCCCGTGTTGACGATAGTGTAGACAAGATTGGTAAGGCACAGTTTCTAACTAAGGTAGACCTAGTGAAAGGCTACTGGCAGGTGCCCTTGTCTGAGCGGGCGAAGGGGGTATGCGTGTTGGTGGTTGATGGCAACATCTACCGTTGCAATGTGATGACGTATGGCCTTAAAAATGCCCCAGCAACCTTCCAGAGTCTTATGAATGAGTTAGTAGCTGACATCCCTAACTGCACTGTCTACCTAGATGACGTTATATTATACGATGACAACTTTGAGAGTCACTGTGAGCACATAGACGCCTTGTTTCGGAAGCTCAGTGAGGCCAGCTTGGTGGTTAATCTGGGCAAGTGCGACTTTGTCCGGGCAACTGTGCAGTATCTTGGGTTTGTGGTCGGGTTAGGCCAGGTGTGCCCCCCCAAAAACAAGATACAGGCTATTAACCAGTTCCCCAGGCCGTCCACTAAGCGGAAGATCATGAGATTTTTGGGCATGATCGGTTACTATCGCCGCTTCATTCGGGGTTATTCTACTGACAGATTCTGACAGATTTACTAGCAAAAGAGAAAAAGTTCAAGTGGGCACCTGAGTTTTTCGCTGGTCAATCACCTACTATGCACTCACCCAATCCTCAGGGCCCCTTACTTTGAAAGACCATTCCAGCTGGCAACAGATGCCAGCGGTGTAGGGGCTGGTGCCGTCTTAATGCAGACAGACGGGGAAGGTTTGCAGCATCCAGTCAGTTTCTTTTCCAAGAAGTTTAATTCCGCTCAGAAAAACTACTCTGTGGTAGAGAAAGAACTGCTGGCAATAGTGTTGGCGCTCAGGCACTTTGAAGTATATGTTCCTGCCTACGGGCCAGTTGTGGTGATTTACACCGACCACCACCCTCTTAAATTTCTGAACCAATTCCACAACCGGAATATGAGGCTGACACGTTGGTCACTCATGTTGCAAGAATACAATCTAGACATTCGCCATATTGCCGGTTGTGAGAATGTGATTGCAGATGGTTTGTCGAGGGTGGAGGATCCGGCGTAGATCACCAGAGGTGTGTGGGGTTGAGTGGAGAAAAATCAGTCTTGCCCCTGTAGAGCAGCCATCAAAAACAACATTAAAATTAAATAATAAAAATCACATAAAAACTCTTTCTTTTTGATAGTTAAATGTAAATTGCCAATGTTGTAGCTAAAGTCCTAAGTTGAACCTGTCTTTCACTTAGTAGGCTGGGCTCTGTGAAGCTTGCTCAGGGAGCATAGCAGGCTAAAATTATACTATTGTGTTTGGGAGGGGTTATAAGATTTTCTTTATGCTAATATGTTGTTTTATTTAAGATTGAGCTTTGCATTTCATTTCTGGTGGAGTGGCTGGGTGTGGCGGGTCTTGTCAGCATTCTGCCTTGTCAGATATGGTGCTCGCCTAATGTTGAGTGTCCCATATCTAGGGCGGGATGTGACGTCTACCAGCGTTGGCAGAATCGCCTCTCGTTAGCCACTAGCGCTCGCCAGGGACATCGAAATGGGCTACAGTTATCAGAGAATGTTGTTCTTTCTTTCCTAGTACTCGCATTGTCACAGACACTCCAGTCGTGGTCTTTATTTTCGTCTGTGACAACGGGAAGTATTTTATATCATTAATAGAATATAAGATGCATTGTGTAGAGTTAAGGAGAGAGAGAGAGGCGAGAGCGTGGTGGTAATATGTGCGTGTGTATGTATGTGCTGCCTCGCTCGGAGGAGTTTTCCCGCTCGCGCGGGCTTTCCCTCGCCTTTGATTGGCTGGTGGCTCCTGGCGCGTCCTAGGGGCCTGCTGCCTTGTGACGTCTCGGCCGTGATTGGCCGACCATTGCGCCCTTGCGGGCTCCTGTGTAACTTACCTCCTGCATGAGGGTCCCGAGGAGCTGCCCTCCTCAGGACAGGCTTGGCGCGCATGCTTCTCACATCCCTTTGCATACTCTCTCCCGATCACCCCCTTTACCACTGTCTCTCTCTCTGACCTTCTTCTTTTCCATTGCTCCTCACCTTTATTCAATTACTTGTCCCCTTGGGTTCTGCATACAGTTTCCATAGCCGGCCCATTGTATTGTATGCGCCGTCCTCTGAGATATTTACATGTACTTAGAATAGGTTTGAAAGTTCTTAGTTAGTAGAGGTTAAGAACTCTCTGTGTGTCTCCATTATTGATTTAGTGTATCTGCTCTTTTATTTAATGCTAGACTGGGATAAGGTTACTGTAGTCGTTGTCACCGATGTGTGTACGGTTTGCTTATACCTACACGACTTCGACCGGTCCTGTGGTAGCCTGGGTTGTCTTTTCGGCTGCGTCTTTTGTGAGTGCAGCATTGTGTTAACTGAGGGCTTTGGCCTGTTCCAGTTCCACACTTTGCTGTCTCTTTGCTTGTCTTTTGAGGGTCGCCAGGATAGAACCAGATACTTGTGATCTGGATCTATCAAGAGAGCACCCCAGTCAATTAACGTAACTTAAAGGATGCAGTCTTAAGGACATCGCTAGGCTACGAGCCTGTCTTGCTCAACCCCAGTTCCTTACCTAGAGTATCCCAGCTAGACATTATTAATTGAGTAGACACTTGTTAGTAGTTAATATAAGCTCTTTGATATGTACGCATTATTATTCACAGCATTTATTAGTCTATGTTGTTGCTGAGCCGCACAACCATAGTAGACTGTTTTGTTTGATGAGGAAGTACTTCTTTTAATGTCGAGCATTACTACCGTTGCGCATTTATAGTATTCCCGTGTCAGTTAACATTATATGTCCTATCTTTTAGTGTATTCAGTCTACACGTGTGGTGTCCTGCTTCCTGCCTTTATATAATTTAAGATACGAGCATCTTATGAGCATCAGACTTTCTTCAGAAGTTTCCAGGCCTATGCTGTAGGACTATACTTCACTTTCTTTCAGATAGGAGTGAAGAGTTTAATGTTGTTTAGAGTAACTGTATTGAAGCATCTTTTTATTATATTAAATCTTGCAGTGATTTAATTGATCTTTCCATAGATTCCTTTTTATGCATTTTAACATAACTTGCATCTTGTTTGTTATCAGGCTATACCAGTGTGGGTTAGCCTGAAGTAGAGTACATTTATGCCCAGTTAAGGATACCCCGTTATCGCAGATTAACTCTGGAGGGTATAGGTGTTTTTGTTCGCCGGCATATAAGTTCGAGGGTTTGGATCTAGCGTACCGTTGTTGCATAGTGCCCTATTACTAGTCCAATCATTAAGTGCCCTTGTTTTATTCGTAGCCCCGGTCGTAACAACAGTATATATATATATATATATATATATATATATATATATATATATATATATATATATAAGACATCAGTAGGGGGCCGAGGGCACCGCAATTTCCATAACAAGAGGAAGAATAGAGATAGAGCTGCGCCATACGCCATGTTTATTACTCGAATTTTCGACATCAACAAGGTGCCGCACATCTTCAGGTTATACAGACTGATCCTAAAAATATACAAAATAAGTATTATACTATTGGAAAGAAAATGGATCTAATGTAATACATTTTATCACTTAATAAGCTGAAATATACCTAGTGAAAAAGCTCCCAAATACATACAATATATATATATATATATATGTACCTGTATATTTGTTATATTTAGTTTTTCTTTTGCGGCAGCGGTATAATCTTTTATGTATTATTTATGTTGATCTTAGACCATGGGGACAGACCCAACGGTTATTTCGACAACATATTAAAAAGTCAATGTTCTCACTATCTACCCCATTTATGGGGAGATGGTAATTTGTTTGGCCCCATTTCTACTTCATGTTTTTCAATTCAATGTTTTCAATTCTAAGCTCCAAGTTTTCAGATTTTAAGATGTTCAGCCCATTAGTTTGGTGATTTTAAGACATTTCACTCCATTTCTTTGTCAATATTAAGAGCTTCCGTGCCATTTAGGTGTCGAGTATTTACTGGCAGGCTATAGCGAGCCTATCATTTAGGAGGAACTGCCCGAAAAATTGCAAATTTTCTCTAGAACGCGGATCTTGGGAATATGTATTTAAGTTATAATTGCATAAAGGAGAGCATAGGCCCAGGGGGTCCAAGACTCTTTATGAGTGTGCTACAGACTATAGCATCCGAGTGTAGCAAGATTAATGTGAATGGCTGGTTCAATGTTTTCACCATAAAAGGGCACATACCAACATATACATTATACAGTCATACAGTGTGTGGTGTATTGGATGTGCAGGTATACTCGGATGCCATAATTTCTAGCCCATTCATAATTATCTACAGGCTATAGTCTGTAGATTCGATCACTCACCATCAAGTTAGGATGGTGAATGAGACAATGGGACAGGTGAGTTTTGCAACTGGCCTGTTTGTCAGACATATGCTGCCTGGCTATCCTCTCGTGGTCGTTTACAGTTTTCAACTCGCAAGCTTTGCACTGACCCATTGCAGGTTATAATATGGGAACATTCAGACTTTGAATATGGGAATATGTGTACTTTGAATATGGGAATATGTATACAATGCTAATGTATTGGAACAATGATGGTGTCTCTTATGATGTATCAGTGGGTTTACTGGTGATGTACTGAGACTAAATACAACACAAAAGTATCCCATTGACAAATCAGGATGTGAATGAGGACGTTAAGATTTCCAACCCAAAAGCAACAAAAAATACACCAAACCTACTGTGTGTCACTGTCTGTGTATTATCCGTCTGTCTCCATCTGTATGTCTGTCTGTCTGTCTGTCCACCCTCTCCCCTCTCACACCAGCAGGCTACACCACTCACACGGTTAGTTTCCATGGTGTTTAAACCCTACAAAGTTTTCCTACCCAACATCAAAACTTGCACAATATCAAAATGTGTGCAGGGAACAATACACTCACCCTAACTCCCTTCAAAACGATATCCTAATATTAAATAGTTTTTCCCTAACAGTAGGTGTTTTACTCGACTTAGAATGTGTTCAATACGAATAGATTCCTCCACAAAGTAGCACTTTAATGATGTGCTGGTAAAATATATCAATGTTACCTGCTATGTGACAGCCAGACAATGGTTGTGTTTGCAGGAAGATGTATAAGCTGAACCAACCACCCTCATTATTTTCCACGGGAGGGACTCTCAGTGATGTGGAACGATGTTAACGTCGTTATTTGGGCATACAGTCTATCCATCAGGCTGATATCTAAATGTACGTACAGCTATTGCAGTTTTGTTATGACATTTACATTTGTGGTTTGCAAACCTCTGTAGTTTTGTAATCATTTCAACATTTAGCACCTACTGTGGTGCTGGCACGCATATGCTTGAAAAGGCCTTCGTTTAATATTTTGTTTTATTTTCATGTTTATTCTTTTGTTCTGTGTGCATAAAGAAGACAAAAGGCAAAACTGCCTCTAACGAGTTAAAGAGTGACAAAGACCAATTCAAGGTACGTTGGAGTCAAAATGTTTGGATACACAGTGCTTGTGGTATAATATCAGTGGAAGTTAAATATCTCTTAAGCTATAATTATTCAAACAAAATCAATCTAAATTAAATAACTCCAAATCTAAATTGAATTCAATCTGAAACAAGCTAATTTGATAATATTCAAGGACACTAGTGCGACGTTATGAGAAACAATTTATTAGGGAAAATAGGCACCAATAGATTCGCCTTATTTTTCTCCATATAGTCCGCATGGAGGATTTTCGTTATCAAAAAATTGAAAAATACCCACTTCACAGACAAATACACCAAAAATCTAAGTCAAAGCGGGGGTGTGGGGGCGGCAGCCCCCACCTATAATACTAGGATAAATTAGGTAAGGTTGTTAGGTTAGGCTAATGTCCTTTCAAAGAGGTATAGGCTAGTAAACACTAGGATAGCCTATAACCGGTCAGAGGTAAGAAGAATAATAATAATCCTGCAGTAGTCTCCTTGAATGCTACCGCTAATTTATATCCAAATGTCACACACAATTATTTATATATAAGGTAAGGTTATATGGTAATAATATTCCAGGAATTAACCCACCAATAGTTCCACGTGGCAATGAGACAAAAGGAAAACGTTTACCCAATATGGCAGACGACGGGGAAACCAGAGACATGCTGAAAGCACAAATCAGGGAAATAAATGAATGGTTATATGAGAATGGTCATGAATAATATGCTTAGTTGTCTGTCATGGCGTCGATGAGAGCGTCGTGAATGTGTAGATGTGTGTATTGTTGGCAGTTTAATGTGATTAGAGGCACAACAGCCCGAGCAACTGAAGGCGGATATTAGATGTTAACTGGGTGGTGTTCGTGAAGGCTCTGCTTCCTCCACTCCTCGCTCCAGCCCTTCACCTTGCTGCCTTGGCATACGCCAGGCGCCCAAATTATCGTACCGAATCTATGTTGCTCAGTACGATAAATTAAATCAATATATACGATAAATTCATAAATACTACATAAGACCATGTCAATATTGCTTAATAGCATATTAGGCCTTTTATAATCTTAACTTACTTACAATCTTATAATACTTAGCGGCTCGCTTGGTGTAGTGACTAGCATCTCGGACTTCCACCCAGAAGGCCCGGGTTCGCGCCCACGCTCGGCGCATTAAAGATTTGTCACAAGCACTGAGTCGTTACCATCCCTCATGAGCAAAGGGATGGGGTAGTACTACAGGACCCCACTGGAAATACGCCTAATCGGCCTTATTGAGCTATCCTTAGCTAGCTTAGCATGCACTAGCTTTAAGAACTATTATTATTATTATTATTATACACGATCTAATCGTCCTACGACCTACGCCCTACCGTGGGATCGACCGTTAGACTGTCGTATACCTAGTGACATCACAGAGACGTACCTTA
Source organism: Paralithodes platypus (assembly GCA_032716605.1). Lineage (NCBI taxonomy): Eukaryota > Metazoa > Arthropoda > Malacostraca > Decapoda > Lithodidae > Paralithodes > Paralithodes platypus. The sequence continues at coordinate 38,975,332 of CM064577.1, read as the reverse complement.
GCACATTAATTGTCTTACACTATCGTATTTCACGATAGTGCTAGAACCAGTTGTAGGATGTGTGAAAGATAGCATGCGAGAGAGAGAGTCCCAGAGTTTACTTGTTGAATAAAAGAAAGACTGGGACAATCCGTTTTAGCTAGGTCAATAGATAGGATTGTCGCGGGGTTTCGCTGAAAATAAAGCCTGAGAATATGAGTAAGAATAATTGTCTAGATAGGGTAAATTGCCGTACTGGTACATCAGATAGGAATAGAAAATATCAGTCACAGAATTTTAATTGTACTGCTAGTAGAAATATTGAAGGTGTAACAGAAGATGGGAATTCAGTTAGAAATAAAGGTAAATCCGATACCAGTAAAATAAATTCATTGCGATTATATTATACAAACTGTAGAAGTTTATGTAACAAAATGGATGAACTTAGAGCACTTGTTAGCAACGAAAATATAGACATTATAGCACTGACTGAAACATGGATTAACACAAAATCAAGACATTTTTTAGCAGAATTCCATATACCAGGATATAGTTTGTTTAAACGCGACCGAACAAGTAGGAGGGGCGGCGGAATAGCAGTGTTTGTCAGGAGTTCTTTAAAAAGCTGTATTAAATCAGGTATTAAACTAAATACTGATAACGAAAGTGTTTGGGTTGAGGTTAGCGAAGGTAGTGAGACCATAATTATTGGAGTTATTTATAGACCACCAAATATGAGTAGAAACGAAGGTACAGCTTTATGGCAGGAAGTGAAAATAGCATCAAGGTTTAGCAATGTGTGTATTTTGGGGGATTTTAATTTTCCGAATATTGATTGGCAGCATCAAATCGGCGACTCAGATTCAAAAGAGTTTATTGAGGCGGTACAGGATAGTTTTTTATTTCAATTCATAGACTCGCCTACTAGAGGTAATAATATCCTCGATTTAGTTCTCAGTAATAATGAACAAATGATAAATAATGTAGAGATAGGAGACCAACTAGGAAATAGTGATCATAAATCAATTTATTTTAACATACAATGGACAGGAAAGGCTAAAGAGAATACGACACTTATCCCAGATTTCAGAAAAGCCAATTATGGTGGATTAAATAATATCCTCGACTTAGTTGTCAATAACAATGAAAACATGGTGAAAAACAACATGTAGAAATTGGAGACGAACTTAACGTGGTTAGGGCTACATTAACACCTCTTAAATTACACAAAAATAACAAGACTGAGCATGAAGAGTCGATCCTATGGTTACACTATTAAGTGGACCCAGGTGCGCTAATGAACATACTCTCTCTCAGATACCTGTCTTAACTCAGAATAATTTGACAGCTACATATAATAATTTTATTTCTTCACTCCACAATGCGCAACATAAGTATATCCCCAAAAGAAAATTTAGATCAACACAGAACCAACCCAAATGGATGAATAATAGACTATTAGACCTTCTAGGAAAAAAGAGAGGAATATATCGAAAAATTAAGAAAGGCGAAATTCACCTACTTGCTTACTATCAGAATCAATCAAGAGAGGTTAAAAAATGTATAAGGACAGACAAAAGAAATTATGAAATCAGGATACCCAATGACTCAAAAAATAACCCTAAGTCTTTTTACCAGCTATATAAATCTAAAGTTAGAGATAAAATAGGCCCCCTTAAAACTTCGATAGGAGAAATGACAGAAAATGATTTAGAAATGTGCAGTACATTAAATAGTCAGTTTCTATCCGTTTTCACTAATGCAAATTTGGCACAGATTCCAAAAGTCCGTAAGGTATATAGCGATAGTATAGAAGATAGGTTAAGTACGGTTACTATAAGTAGAAATTATGTGCTTAAGGAAATTGACAGACTGAAACCTCAGAAATCGCCTGGTCCCGATGAGGTATATGCCAGAGTATTAATAGAATGCAGAGATGAGTTAAGTTACCCATTAACATTTCTTTTTAACAATTCATTAGAAACAGGTATAGTTCCAGAAGCTTGGAAGCTGCAAATTTTTTTTTTTTTTTTCTATGTGATTGAGGGAGGCAAAAGGCATAACTGCCTATAGCGAGTGCCTCCCCCATAGTTGAAAGAGTGACAGGGCCAAAATCAAGGGACGTTCGAGCCAAAATGTAGTTCCGATTTTCAAAAAAGGTGATAAATCAATAGCATCCAATTACCGTCCCATTAGTCTCACTTCAATCATAGGAAAGCTACTAGAGTCAATTATTGCTAGGAAAATGAGAAACCACTTAGAAACATTTAACTTAATCAATTCTTCTCAGCATGGATTCACTCAGGGACGTTCTTGCCTTACTAATTTGCTTAGTTTTTTCTCAGAGGTATATGAAGCAGTAGATAATGACAAGGCATACGATATTATATATTTAGATTTCAGTAAAGCTTTCGACAAAGTCCCTCATGAGAGATTGATGAGAAAGGTTGAGGCACATGGAATAGGTGGGGCGTTGTTGGGATGGATTAGGTCATGGCTAATTGGTAGGAAACAGAGAGTCAGCATAAATGGTACCAAGTCAGAGTGGGGAGCAGTCAAAAGTGGTGTCCCCCAGGGATCGGTATTAGGTCCCCTGTTGTTTCTTATATACATAAATTACCTAGATTTAGGTATAACAAGTAGGATAAGTAAATTCGCAGATGATACTAAAATGGGGAGATCAATTGATTCAGATAGCGATATAGAGTGCCTCCAAAGGGATCTAGATACCTTACATGAATGATCAGTAAATTGGCAGATGAAGTTTAACATTGACAAATGCAAGGTATTAAAGATAGGGAAGATGCAAACAAATGTTAAATATAAACTAGCTAATTTAGAATTAGAAAATTCAGACTGCGAGAAAGATCTAGGTGTGTTTGTTAGCAATGATTTGAAGCCTAGAAAACAGTGTATAGGCGTTCGTAATAAGGCAAACAGGATTCTCGGGTTCATCTCTAGGAGTGTGAGTAACAGAACTGCTGATGTTATCTTAAAACTTTACTTGTCATTAGTGAGACCCCATATGGATTATGCTGTCCAATTTTGGTGTCCTTATTACAGAATGGACATAGATTCATTGGAGAGAGTACAGCGTAGAATGACAAAAATGATCCATAATATTAGAAATCTTCCGTATGAAGAAAGGTTGAAGAAATTAGGTTTACATTCGTTAGAGAGACGCAGAGTTAGAGGGGATATGATAGAGGTGTTCAAGTGGGTTAGTGGGATTAACAAAGGGGACATGACAAATGTACTAAAGCTCAGTGATAACGAAAGAACTCGTACCAATGGTTTCAAATTAGATAAATTTTGTTTCAGAAAAGATATAGGCAAATATTGGTTTGGTAACAGAGTTGTAGATGGGTGGAATGGACTACCAAGTGCTATAGTGGGATCTAAAACTGTAGGGAGCTTTAAGATAAAATTGGATAAGCATATGGACGAGAAGGGTTGGGTGTGAAGGGGGATCAGCCGGGTTGGGCCAATCAGCGCTCTGCAGACCCCCATAATCCTGCGTTAATCTCTAACCGTTTTGGTAAGATGATCCTCAGGGTATTAGAGTGTTGAGCCTATAATTGGGCTTTGTAATTGATTTGGGGTTGTGTGGGACAGGGATCTGCCCTGCTTAGGCCAATCGGCTTTCTGCAGACTCCCATTTTCTTATGTTCTTATGTCCTTATGTTTACTCTTGAGTTAGAGAGTTCGATAGCATAAGAGTGGGAATGTGCTCAAGTGCAATTATTATTGCAACAGCGAAGGCAGAGAGAGAGAGAGAGATACTAAATATTAAGGGAACTAATCAGATACAGTAACTTTCCTTAATGTTGGTGGTAAAGTGTTACAGTGCGATAAATATGTGTAGATGGCCTCTTTACCTACCTCTTAGTACAGGCTTATAATTTGTCAACAATCACTGAGGCAGTTCACCGAGTTCACCGAATAAATGCTGCATCGGAGTTTATAAATTCTTTGGGTATGCACTGTAATAATGTCTGTCATATGTTCAGCAAGTTGTAAACATGTTTACACACACACACACACACACACACAAACAAACAAGTGCGCAATGCTTCTACGTATCATTTTTTTTCTTCGTATAATCATGGAAAACAATGATTATAAAACAAAAAATAAACACACCTAATGGCGTTTTTCATTCATGACAGAGCTGAATATAAACTGCTCTGGATTAAAAGTTGAGGGGGAATGTACTGTGCTCTAAGTAAGTGAGTTCCAAGGATATGTTGTTCGTGGCATGAATGAATTAAACAAAAACGACGTTCTACAAAGTGGAGGAAGGATTGTTAGCCCCTTTTGTATCGGCGACGTATTTTTAATATTATTCTAGAGATATGCATACGATTATGTGCACCTTAAGAAGGATCTTAGGTAGTAAAACGGGTTAAGTAAGATAGTTTGAAGTTTTTTAATTCGTAGAGGCCCTTATTATACTGAATACAATCGCAAAATAATAGCCAGAATGAAGCCAAAAGGACGACACCGGTACTGAATGAGTTCATTTATAGGCGATAACAGATGTTCAGAGGTGGCACAGTTGCAGCAAGTTCAGCTGAACGATTACCATAACATTATCTGTAAAACAATGCAAGGGATGCAACATTTCTTCACATAATATTAGCTTAGTGTTGTATTTGATCTAACTGTCTCAGCGTCATCTTTCCACATCCACTCCACAGAGGCAGGCAATATTCAAGCTGAGGACGATCGTGATTTTTATATCTTAAAAGTAACTGCTCGTCAATCGAAACTCATAGACCCGGTAGGAAAAACACCAAGCTTCCTTGAGGCATTTTAGCAATGTATCTAACATCTGTGATAAATTACCGTTCCTTACCTAAATACATACTAACAATATAGTGATAACATCTGCTCTCATTGACGATTACTCAAATATGTCTTAGTAAACACGGGATTAAGCTATATGAATATTATATATTTCGGAAGTATAACATCTGAGGTGAAGCCATTGATTTCGGGGACTGATGAGTGATTGGTGCTTCTGAATGTGTGTGTGCTTGCTTTTTGTGGGCGAACTATTGTATCTGTTCTTCTCCTGTCACCTCTTTTTCCTTTCTTGTGTTTCTTGCTGATCCTCCCTACCCTTTGTAGGAATAAGGTATGGCTACTAACTGACTGACTGTATGACTAAGAAACAGTATTGATGGCCCACGGGTATAACATTTCTAAGATGCCGACTACCATCAAGAGTAGCCGCACAGACAAACTATCTGTCACGGGTTCCGTTTTACTGAGGGGGAGGTGTTGAGAGGATTTTGTTTTTTTCTATATTCTAACTACTCCCTCTCGGGCAAAGGCTGAGAGCCTGTGCATTCAACCGCCCGTGAGGTCTCGTACCGGTCTAGGGGGTGGGACATGTGAAGCACATTTAGTTGCAACCAGCCTCTGCCATCTTGCTTTTGAGAATGCATGGGACTTAGTTGCTCACTCATGGCTCGAAGCAGTCCCATCTCTGAAGCTTCCTCGCTCCAGTGTTTCACTGTCTTACTTACTAGACTCGGACCCTCACTTTCAGAACGCCACCTATTGAGCAATGAACTCACTAGGCATTGTTCCCCTGTAGCATATTTTGAAAATGGGAATATTTATACAGTGCTATATAATCAGGGAACAATGAGGGTATTCATTTGGCGTTTCAGTGGGCTTTGTGGTAATGCACTGATACTAGGTACAGCACAAATTCCATCCCAATAATATCTTCCCATTGACATATCGGGATTCGAACCCGGGTCCATTGGATTACCAAACCAGTGGCAAGACCACTCCACCACACCTAGGTATACAAGTTTTATTATTTAAATAAGGTAGCAATGTGCATTTGAGGGTGTATTTATACAAGGTAAATGCATCAACAATAAAAATAATAAATAATAGTAGCAATAATACAAGAAGTAATATTTTATAAACACAAAAGATACTCAGGATATATATTATTCAACAATTACTATAAAGACGTAATTAATGGTGAATACTCTCAATGAAACTCAGAATGTGTGGGGGACTTCCCTAGCTATATACTCTAGAAGCTAGTGAGTGGCAGAGCTGTTCCCTTATAGTTTCACAGAGGCCTGGTAACCTAGCAATTACACAGACATACTGTATGTCAATGCAACAATAGTGGAAATAACAAAATTATGGATAGTGTGTCTGGGTATTTAACCCCTACTGTACCAAAGGGTATTACCATAAATGTATTCTCCAGTACCAGGCAATGTGGCCAAAATGGCTACAGAGTCGAGAGAAAACACCTTCCTACCTCGAAAGTTGGAGGAATACTGACCCAGTTAGCCTGTGGGAGCTTGTATCTAAGCTGTGAAATGTTGCCAACGTCTCAGAGCAGTGCGTACAATTCGTGGTTCCAGGTACCGCTCTATACAGGCAGTTAGAAGGTTAGACGAATGTCGTCTGTTGCGGGTACTGACGAGTGACATTTTTAGTGTCGGCCAATGTCCGTCGCTGGTATAGTACGCGTTAATAGGAAACTGGAATATAACCTAATTACTTTAACACACAAAGAGCGGGTGGTAGGGTATTTTACACTGTGCCGCCCAGCGTTTTTTTTTTACCCTAAATAGGGTTGTTTCCGTGTTCATTTTTGTGCATAAACAAGACCCAGAGCGTAAAACAAGTATCTATCCCTGAAAGGGTATAAACAGAGCTTTCCAATGACATCCGAACAATCCTTGTACGACCACTGGTTCTCTTGCAACGATCGTGCAACACGAGTGCAAAAAACCTAAAATAAGGTAATTTCCGCACAAAATTCCCTGTGTAGCGAGTGAGAGAGGGAGGAGGAGGGTAGAATACAGCTCAGTACACCCACCGCGGTGGTGGGGAGCGGTCATAAGGTTACTACGCTCGTCCCACCGCTCAGCTCTCTCTCAGAGCAACATTACGTGCTGAAAATGGCACTCGACATATGTGATGCACCGCCACATAATCCATATTTATTCATCTCGACATATGTGGTGCGCCGTTGGTTAAGGGTTAAAGGTGTCTTGAAAGCCAGGTCACGATTATGCAACCATCACTATTATTACTACCTTGGACTAATGGAGGTCCAAGAAGGTTGAGAGCATTCGAGGTCCTAGAGCCAGGGAGCAGTCTAGGTCTTCTGATTTGGGATTAGCCATTGATATCAGAAGTCGGGCCAGAGGGCACCTGTAGAAGCCTTTAAGCATTCAGATCTCAGGAAGGGGGGTGAGATAATTTACCTATTCACTTCTCAGGTGCTCTCTGCTGCAGGTAGGTTACACTGTAAAAGGGCACGGTGAAGCGTTGGTCTCAGGTGTGCTGTAGGCCGGTATGGTTCCGGCGAGGGGGGTAGGGGGGAGAGTAACGGAAGAGCCCTCCAGATACGCTGAAGGATTCCCCATATCGACCAATCGGGCGGCATCCTCGATGATGACGTCAGCTCGCTGGGGTTGGTGGAGGTGTGGTTTCGGTCGTCCAATCCGTGGCTGGCCTGGGCACGTGATGTCACGCTGGGATCCTCGGTGGAGTGCCGCCTCTTGGGAGTGTGGGGGGGGGGGATTGAGGGGGTTTGTTATGATTTGTGAGGGAGGGATCAGGTGGGCTGTAGCCGTGTTTTCTTTTGTGACTTTTTACCTGGTGCTGGAGGGGTGGGAGACTGGGGTATTTGGGCCGCTGGGAAAAGGGATTTGTACATTTGGGCCGCATATTTTCCTAGGATTTTGGTATAACAATTATATTTCTAATTTTCTTCCATGACGATATCATAAGTTACGATATCATAAGTTACTACAGAAACGATAGTTATTATATATTTGAAATTTAACTCAGTAAGAATGGATGACACATTTATCATTGATAAATCAAGGACAACACTACACTGATAACGTCAAGGGCGCATACCAAATTATAAACTGGTCTTGATACGAAAATAACCAAGAGAGCTACTAGTAATCCAGCTAGGCCTCTCACAACCACCTCCTCCTCCTATTAATGTCACTACACTTTACAACCACACCACACTTCTTTCCCACACACCTAAATTACCTCTAATGTACCTTGATTTTGGCCCTCTACCACTCTTTCAACCTTTGGGATGGACACTTGTTACAGGCGCATTTGCCTTTTGTATCCTTCAAACACATAGGAAACAAAACAATGGGAGTTTAAGTATCTTGGCCAAATGATTTATTTTGTAGATCTATGATATCATATATGTATTGACATTATCAACTTATGATATTACATTAGCTAATGTAACACATCATTATAGTCTATTCACTTAATCCAGCTATCTGGGGACTAGCAGTGATCTAAGAAAGCTCTTGACTGGATGGTACAACCTCGATCTATCTATCTATCTATCTATTGCCTGACGCCGTGATCCCCGAAGGGGTGGCCACGAACGAACCGGCCCCATGCACCTCTGTCCCCAGTCAGTCGACGCCCCTCCCCCCAACCAGCACCGCCTTCGTTCATGTAGTTCCTCACTCCATCCTTCCACCTCATATTCGGTCTACCTCTCCCCCTCTGTCCCTCCACCTCGCTCTCGTACACCCTCTTAGTCATTCTCTCGCTTTCCATACGTTCCATATGGCCGAACCATCTCAAGTTGTTCCTTTTCACACTTTCCAGCACATCTACCACACCTCCTTCTTACTTCCTCATTAGTCTGTCTATCCCTCCATGTAACTCCGCACGCACTCCTTAAGTAATTCATTTCCACTGCTCTCACTCTTGGTCTGAGTCTCTCAACCAACGTCCATGCTTCGCTTCCGTAAGTCAGTGTCGGGATTACCACACTGTCATGCAAGGACTTCTTCACTTCCATACTGACCACCCTATTTCTTGTTACTGCTTTTAGCGTTCCTACAACCCTCTTCCCCTGTTGTACCCTGTGACGTTGACCACTCCGTTAGAACCGCATGGCTTGTCCTACAGTGACTCACTAGAATCGCCAGAGCAGTGGATGGGGCTACAGTTTATGTATTAGAGTGTGCTTTATTTCATATGAAAGCTCGTGTCATGGGCAGTCCAGAAAGGCTCTTTGTTTTCGCCCATGTCAAGGCTTTATATATTTAATTGTAAAGTATATATTTTATCATTAACTAGTAATGATAGGATCTGGGAGAGAGAGAGGGAGTAGAACAGAGTGAGAGGGGGCGCGCAGTGTTTTTTGTCCCGCTCGATGACGTCACGGCTGGCTGCCTCGCGGGGGTTGGTGGAGAGAGGCCCTTACCATGCTGTAAGCTTTGCTAGTGGTTAGATGACTTGTAACCGCTGTTTTCCTACGCGGCTCGAGCTAGTGCGAGTATATATACAGTTCCTTGCCACTCTCTCCCTCAGAACTGGTTTCTAGAACGCACCCATCTTTTTCCCTTGCTACCTGTCACCTGCTCTGTACCTGAGAATCTTTTCCTCTGCCTATCTCTCTCATTTTCCTTATCTTTCACCACCTTTTATTAACATTATATCCCCTCTGGTTAACTCTGCAAAATCAGCTTCATGCTGGCCAGTTGTATTGTGCGTTAAGGTCTGATATAACCTATGTATGTTAGTTGTTAAGATAAGTTGATCACGAAGCATTGGTTGGCATCCATATTTCATAGTACCGCTTCCTTTAATTATTAGTGTTCTGCTGGATTAGATAATGCTAGACTAGGAGTCTGATATTATAAGGTATTGTTTCCTATGAGTGCTGGCTTTAGTTAAAAGCTGCACGACATACCTGAGAACTGGAGTTGATTGAGTAAATTCTAGTCTGTGTGCCATTGAGAGTAGAGCATGCACGAATGAGGGCTTTTTGCCTATACCATTCTGCACTGTTCTAAGCTCGTTGCTTGTCTTTGAGGTACGCCAGGAGAACGCTTAATACTTCGGTATTAAGGTTTCTCAAGAGAGCTACCCTTCCCTATAACGTAATATTTGACGCACAGACTTGAGATTTGCACTAGGCTATGCGGCATGCCATGCGCACCAGTATCTCGTATCATTGACTCTAGCTAGACTTTATCAGTCACAGTAGACATTAAGTATATTAAACCAATTACTCTTTTTATGTATACCCGTTTATGATTACACAAGTATTTCGCAGCCTAGTTTGATGTATTGACACAAACGATTTAGGCTCTTTTTGTTGATAGGAATACTGCATTGTCGTGGCGATTATTATTATTGTTGTTGTGTTTAGGATATTCTTGGCTCCGACGGCATTATATATTCTGCCTTTTTGTGTGCATAGCCTGCACGAGCATTGTTCCGCTGCCTGCCTTTTTGGGTTCCATTTCCGATACGAGCATCTTTATAGCATCTAACATTTAAAGAAGATTCCTTGTTAGTGTTGAAGGACTTTAGTGCACTTTCTTTCATGCAGGAGTGCCTGACATTTATTGATTAAAGTAACGTAAGCTGTAACTTCTCTTACCACCTTACTTTGCATACCATAACCAAGCACCTTCGGTTATAGGTAGTAATAGGCTGTTTTCACATAACATTAAGCCTAGAGTAGACGCACATTTATTGAGAGTTTGATAGCCTATTATTGCATATAGAACTCTGTAGAGTATTTGTGTTCTTTGTTCACTGGGAATATACATCAGAGGTTGGAGCTAGCGCTTTCCGTTGTAGCATTTATGCCATTACTAGTCCAATGAATACGAGCCCTGATATATTTAAACCCCAGTCGTAACAAATGGCGACCTTACCTAGGATTTGGTGAACCTACATTTATTAGCAGGGAACATTTGTTGTTTTGGGGAATATTTTGCGGGGATCAGCAAGAATAATTTTTTTTTTGCAACATAGTATAGCCCTTGAGTATTTCCGAGAATTTGTGTGTGTATATTGAGGTATAAGAGTTTGGGGTACTTCTTTTCTGAATATTGAGGTGGGAAATTTTTGTGAGCATCATGTCTTATACCGGATCAGAGGAGAATGGAGACACAGTACGTAATGTCGAGACTGAGGAACAGCAACATGATGAAAGGGTTAATCGGGTGAACTGTGAGGAGGATGCTAGGATATTTTTGCAATGGCCTGTTACTGCCGAGCGGTTGGAGGGTATGGATCGGTACGGTCTTCAATGCCTGGCCACAGCTATCGGTCATGCGGTTACTAGCAGCATGACCAAGGATAACTTGATAACGTGTGTACTGGGCAGAGTGACTGGTGAGCGAGATGGGTTGAGTGCTCAGAGCCCTTCGGCCATGCTTCCCCTACACTCGACTCCTAGCCATCCCAGTAGTTTGCCGACCCCGGGTACGCTTCCGCAGTTGGGTGGTGACTGGCAGGGTTGGTTGCCCCTGGGGGGACCACCGGTAATTTCAAACATTGTAGCACCTTCACCTCCTCCAGGGTTAACTCCAGAATTATTGTATCAGCTCGAATTAGCTAAGATTCAACAGCAACAAAGGGCAGGTGAGCAGCAAATAGAGCTAGCAAAAATCCAAGCTGAGTCGACTAAGTACTGTGCCGACAGGGACGTAGAGAAGTCGCGAGTAGAGACAACGGGACAGCGACTTGGGGCTGGTGACCGTGCTCATGATCAATCTCTCTCGCACTTATTGAAACTGGTTCCGGTGTTTGATGAGAGTGGTGTAACAGAATTTTTCACACGCTTTGAGAAGAAGTGCCAGGAACACCAGTGGCCAGAGAATAAATGGGCAGCACTTGTATCCTCTAGATTAATAGGCAAGGGTCTTATAGCCTACGATGCGTTACCTTTGGAGTTATGTATTGTGTACGAGGATCTCAAGGAGGCTGTCCTGAGGGCTTACGAACTGCAACCAGAAACGTACCGTTTGAAGTTCCGGGGTGTAACTAAGGGAAGAGATAGCACCTTTTTGGAACACGCCCGGGACTTGTCCGATGCTATGGGGAACTGGCTCCGATCTGAGAAGGTAACAACGTTTGATGGAGTTAAGCAGTTAATGATGTTGGAGCAGTTCTTTAAGAGCACGGGCGGTGATCTAACTTTGAACTTAAAGGAGAAAAACCCAAGAACTCTAGTAGAAGCAGCAGAAATGGCTGATCTACGGCTGTCGTTGATTCGGGGTTGCGGGTCCTCACAGAAGTACGATGCAAGTGCTAGGGACCGTTATCCTCCCCCTCCCCGTAGCAACGACACATTTAAACATAAGAGCAATGAAACTAAAACTGAAGCCAAACCTACCACCACACCGTATGTGAAAAGTCAGGGGCCTTTTACATCACAGTATAAGCCAAAACCGAAATTTATGTGTTTTAGGTGCCACCAGGAGGGTCATAAGGCAAATGAGTGCCCTAGTCGACCTCCTCCGGCAGCCGTGTCTTTTGCTCACGGCATTGGAGTGTTCAAGAGGACATCGGAGTTTGTTAGAGGCATTTCTTCCGAGGTAAATACACTGCCAGTGCAGAAGGATCCGGAAGGCTTATTCCCTGTCCGTGATGCCTTTAGTGACCACAGGGGACTCGGTTGTGTGGAGTGGGGGGGTAGAAGACATGAGGTGAGAATTTTGCGTGACACTGGGGCATCGCAAACACTGTTGAGAAATTTCACTGGTAAACCTGTCAATACGGCGCGGGTGGTTGTGGTTCAGGGAGTTAATGCGACAAGGTCATACCCACTTGTAAGAATGAAGGTGGAAGTTGATGGTGTGACTCGTGACCTGGATGTAGGAATTGTGGAGAAGTTGCCTGTTGGAGGCGTCGACCTCCTTCTTGGCAACGACTTTGCGGGGCCTACTTCTGAGGCTCCACCCTTAGTCGTTGTCGAGAAGCCGGCCGACGTGAGTAGGGAGGAGCAGGAGTGGGTTGGGAAGTGTCCAGGGCAGCCTATGGAGTGTGTTGTCACCGGAGATTCTGCATCCAGGGAGTCACATTCTGGTCAACAATCTTTAGATCAGCGGAGGAAGGGTACCGAGAAGGGGTTGGAAGTTGATGCGGTTGAGAGTTTAGTGTCAACGGACCTTCTCGGGGACTCATTATTAGGACCACATTTCGAGTCTGGAGAAGACCCAGTAACTGTTCCTGAAGGGGCAGAGGATGGGCTTAAAAAGACGAAAGAGTTGAAGGAGGGCAGTGATGCACAGTCGGGAGATGTAGCAACAAGGTACCCTGACGCGTACCCCATGAGAAATGGGTCGGCGAAAACGGTGGTCCGAAGCTTGCTAGTGTATTTTTCCCGGTATGGTTACCCGCAGGGGATTCAGTCAGTCCGGGGACCCAACTTCACTTCTAGCCTCTTTGTACAAGCAATGCCGCAGCATGGGATTGTTGGGGTTGTGTCATCTGCATATCATCCGGAGAGCCAGGGTGTGTTAGAGCGATGGCACTCAGCCTTGAAATCTGTGCTTCGTTGTTGTTGCTTTGAGAGTGGGAGGGATTGGGATCTTGGCCTGCCATGTGTTTTGTTTGCTGTGTGGGAGGTACCTGGGGAGAGTTTGGGATTCAGCCCTAATGAGCTCGTCTTTGGACACCGTGTCAGAGGGCGTCTCCATATGGTTGAAGAAGTATGGGAGGGCGCAGAAAAACCTTGTTCTATGCTCAAGTGTGTCCTCAACAGTCGAGAACGGATGTTGCGCAGTCTGGAGTTGGCTGGCCGTAATTTGACTAGCTCTCAGGCCCTCAGGAAGGACAGGTACGACCTCAAGGTTGAACTCAGGGAGTTTCACGTGGGTCAGGAGGTGTTGATTCTACTGCCCCTTGTAGGTCACCCCTTATCCGCGAAGTACGCTGGTCCTTATAGGGTGGTGGAGGAGCTATCGGACCTGGTTTACTTGGTAGCCACTCCAGACAGGCGGAAGCACAATCAGTTATGTCATGTTAATCCCATGAAGGAGTATGGGAGGCACCCCCCTGAGCCTCTCACTGTGCCTGTGATGACGTTTAGCAGTCAAGGCGGAGAAGGAGAACGGGACAGTCAAGCTCAGGTGGAGGATAACTGGAAGGATAAGAAGTTCAAATGGGCGCCTGAGTGTGAGAAGGTGTTTAGAGAAGTAAAACACCTGTTGTGCACTCACCTGATCCTCAGGGCCCCTGACTTTAGCCTACCTTTCCAACTAGCAACGGAGGCTAGTGGTGTGGGGGCTGGTGCCATCCTAGTGGAAAAGGACGATGATGGGCTGGAGCATCCTGTTAGTTTCTGCTCGGAGAAGTACAATTCGGCCCAGGGGAGCTGCTCTGTTGTCAAGGAGGAGCTGCTGGCGGTTGTACTTGCTCTGAGGCATTTCGAGGTCTGTGTTCCAGCCTATGGTCCGGTCGTTGTAGTTGACCCAGATCATCACCCTCTCAAGTTCTTGGACCAGTTTCACAATCGGAATATGAGGCTGACCAGGTGGTCACTAAGGTTATGGTATATAACCTGGACATACGCCATATTGCCGGTTGTGACAACGTGGTTGCAGATGGTCGTTCAAGGGTATATGATCCTGGGTAGATTGACACACGGGTAGCCTCCTGCTTTAGTTTGAATAGTATTTTGCACTTGGTGCTTGTTGGCTCGCGGTTGTAGCCCAGCGTATTGGGTCGTAAAGCAGGAGTTGAGCGTTTGGTATAGAAGAAAAGACTAGGCTTGCCCCTATAGTGCAGCCGAAATAAACAAATTATAAACATAAAAATCATATAAAAAACTTTCTTTGATAGTTGAATTTGTTCAGTATGTTATAGCAGTAATTCTGAGTTGCACTCCTCTCAGAATGCTGGGCTAGAGAAGCTCGCTCTTGAGGAGCATAACTACATATAATTTAACCTATGGTGTTGGGGAGGGTTATAATTTTGAAAAATGTTTTGTTGAAGAACTGTGCCAGATATTTTACTGCCGCTGGGTGATGGGAAGTGGAGATATAGCATGGGTTCTAACCATCAGATTTTTGTGAGCCTTGGTGCCTCTGAGAAAAATCTTGGGGGGGGTGTGACGTTGACCACTCCGTTAGAACCGCATGGCTTGTCCTACAGTGACTCACTAGGATCGCCAGGGCAGTGGATGGGGCTACAGTTTATGTATTAGAGTGTGCTTTATTTCATATGAAAGCTCGTGTCATGGGCAGTCCAGAAAGGCTCTTTGTTTTCGCCCATGTCAAGGCTTTATATATTTAATTGTAAAGTATATATTTTATCATTAACTAGTAATGATAGGATCTGGGAGAGAGAGAGGGAGTAGAACAGAGTGAGAGGGGGCGCGCAGTGTTTTTTGTCCCGCTCGATGACGTCACGGCTGGCTGCCTCGCGGGGGTTGGTGGAGAGAGGCCCTTACCATGCTGTAAGCTTTGCTAGTGGTTAGATGACTTGTAACCGCTGTTTTCCCACGCGGCTCGAGCTAGTGCGAGTATAATTATACAGTTCCTTGCCACTCTCTCCCTCAGATCTGGTTTCTAGAACGCACCCATCTTTTTCCCTTGCTACCTGTCACCTGCTCTGTACCTGAGAATCTTTTCCTCTGCCTATCTCTCTCATTTTCCTTATCTTTCACCACCTTTTATTAACATTATATCCCCTCTGGTTAACTCTGCAAAATCAGCTTCATGCTGGCCAGTTGTATTGTGCGTTAAGGTCTGATATAACCTATGTATGTTAGTTGTTAAGATAAGTTGATCACGAAGCATTGGTTAGCATCCATATTTCATAGTACCGCTTCCTTTAATTATTAGTGTTCTGCTGGATTAGATAATGCTAGACTAGGAGTCTGATATTATAAGGTATTGTTTCCTATGAGTGCTGGCTTTAGTTAAAAGCTGCACGACATACCTGAGAACTGGAGTTGATTGAGTAAATTCTAGTCTGTGTGCCATTGAGAGTAGAGCATGCACGAATGAGGGCTTTTTGCCTATACCATTCTGCACTGTTCTAAGCTCGTTGCTTGTCTTTGAGGTACGCCAGGAGAACGCTTAATACTTCGGTATTAAGGTTTCTCAAGAGAGCTACCCTTCCCTATAACGTAATATTTGACGCACAGACTTGAGATTTGCACTAGGCTATGCGGCATGCCATGCGCACCAGTATCTCGTATCATTGACTCTAGCTAGACTTTATCAGTCACAGTAGACATTAAGTATATTAAACCAATTACTCTTTTTATGTATACCCGTTTATGATTACACAAGCATTTCGCAGCCTAGTTTGATGTATTGAGACACAAACGACTTAGGCTCTTTTTGTTGATAGGAATACTGCATTGTCGTGGCGATTATTATTATTGTTGTTGTGTTTAGGATATTCTTGGCTCCGACGGCATTATATATTCTGCCTTTTTGTGTGCATAGCCTGCACGAGCATTGTTCCGCTGCCTGCCTTTTTGGGTTCCATTTCCGATACGAGCATCTTTATAGCATCTAACATTTAAAGAAGATTCCTTGTTAGTGTTGAAGGACTTTAGTGCACTTTCTTTCATGCAGGAGTGCCTGACATTTATTGATTAAAGTAACGTAAGCTGTAACTTCTCTTACCACCTTACTTTGCATACCATAACCAAGCACCTTCGGTTATAGGTAGTAATAGGCTGTTTTCACATAACATTAAGCCTAGAGTAGACGCACATTTATTGAGAGTTTGATAGCCTATTATTGCATATAGAACTCTGTAGAGTATTTGTGTTCTTTGTTCACTGGGAATATACATCAGAGGTTGGAGCTAGCGCTTTCCGTTGTAGCATTTATGTCATTACTAGTCCAATGAATAAGAGCCCTGATATATTTAAACCCCAGTCGTAACAACCCTCTCCCGCACCTCTTCATCCATAGTCCCATCTTTACTCAACACACTGCCCAGATACTTAAAAGAGTTGACGATCTCCATAGCCTGACCGTTCAGCTTCACCTCACACTCTGTGACTTCACCCCTTTCGAAGACCATAACCTTGCTCTTCCCCGTATTTACCTTCAAATTCCGTTTTTCGCACACTGTTCCAAACTCATTTACCAGACCCTGCAACTCCCATTCATTATCACTCATCAGAACTGTATCATCCGCAAACAGCAGTATAGGTAGCTTCCACTCAATTCCCTCCCTTTTCAGCGATACACCAAAATCCACTGCTCTTGATAGTATTTCTTTCATAACTCCATCCATATATACAGTAAACAACCACGGGGACATCACACACCCCTGTTTCAAACCAACATTCAGGTCAAAGAACTCGCTCTGCTCACTCTCCACACGTACTGCCGCCAATGCACCCTCATACATGCTCTTCACTGCTTTCAGCAACTTGCCCTCTACTCCGTATATTCTAAGTACTTTCCACAAACCTTCTCTATCCACTCTGTCATAGGCCTTCTCCAAGTCCAGAAAGGCAACATACACCTTTTGTTTCTTCTCCAGATACTTCTCCACAACACAATTCAGGGTAAAAATCTGATCTACACATCCTCTTCCCTTCCTAAAACCTCCCTGCTCGTCGCCTATCCATTTCTCCGTTCTCACTCTCACTCTCTCAATCACTACCCTACTGTATACCTTCCCTACTACGCTTAGAAGACATATTCCTCGGTGGTTACCACACACTCCTCTTTCCCCTTTGCCCTTATATAGGGGGACTATTATGCCAGTCTTCCAATCATCGGGTGCACTCCCCTTCTCCCATGCTAGTTTGCACATTTTCCATACCCATTCTATCACTATCTCACCACCATACCTCAACATTTCCCCACACACTCCATCTGTTCCTGGTGCTTTCCCCAACTTCACTCTTTTCATGGCTTCCCACACTTCTGACCTCCTGATCCCCACCTCCTCCTCCACTACTTCTCTTCTTCTCCCTCCCATACCATATCCAGCTATGTTTGCTGGCTCTTCATTCCTTTCATTTAGCAACTCACTGAAGTACTCCCTCCATCTTTCGACTCTCTCTTGCTTCTCGGCTAGCATTCTCCCATTCTTATCTTTCACACCCTTACTGTTTCCCTTGCTACCTTCCCTAACTTTCTTGACTTCTTTCCAGAACAGTTTCTTACTCTCCCTCCATTTTACACTCAGATTCCTTCCAAATTCCTCATCTACTCTTCTCTTACTTTCCTTCACTACTCTCTTCACCACCCTCTTACTCTCCACGTACCTCGCTCGTTTCTGTCTCTCGGAATCTTCATTCCCTCTAATACCCAACCACTCTCTATATGCTTTCTTCTTTTCTTCCACAGCTATTCTTACCTCTTCTGTCCACCATGCTGTACCTTTCACTCCCCTCCCTCTTCTCCTCACTCCACACACCTCCTCACATGCTGCACAGATCTCATCCTTAAACACCTTGCTCATCTCCTCCACTTCCTCCATAACTTCCAGGTCGAACCCACCTAGTCATCTTTCCACTGCTCTCCTGTACTCCTCCCTGACTTCCTCCTCCTACAACCTCTCCACCCTCCTCACCATTCCACCCTCCTCTCGCCTCTCTCGATGCAATGGGTTAATCAACATCTATTTACAAACATACTTATTCATTTGCATATACAACAATAGTTGATTACATAAGCATTGACGCTCAATCAGGACCCATTTCAGAAGATAACTGGATAAATAAAATGTATATACCGTATACACCTTGGTATTTTAGTAAAATGCAGTGGTTTATGACAGAGTGGAAAACAAAGAATTAGGAATGTTCTAAAGATATATCAAGCGGGTGGCAAGTTACTGAGAGCAGTACAGAGCAGGTATGAGGGTGAGAAGGTGGCATTGCTCGTGGAGTACAAGTTAAGCGAGTTCGTTAATTTGAAAGTTGGGTTTAAACAGGTGTGTGTCATGTCTCAATGGTTGTTTGATTTGTTTATGGATGGAGTTATTAAAGAGGTTCAAGGGAGGGCACTATGTACCGGAGTGACATCGATAATAGAACGAAATGAGTGGAAGTTGTCTGTGCAGTTAAATGCAGATGATACAGTGCTGCTAAGTGAAGAGGAGTGGGAATTGCAAGGATTGGTATATTAGTTCAGAACGGTTTGTGAAAAGCGTAATTCGAAGGTGAATGTGGATAAAAGTAAAGTTATTGTGTTGAGAGGAAGGAGATAACCAACATACAGGATGTGTGCCATGGGTGGTCACGATTTAGGCAAAAATTGTAGTCGGGGCAACGACGAGGCTATGATCGGGATGTGTTGTTTGTCACACAATCTTTTCTCCTTTGGGCTCCTCCGACTATAAACTAATATCTGTCACCTGTCCTATATCTCCAGTACGGCCACCCAATCCTCCCAACCGGCAGCGCTTGTGGCACTTTGGCGCTGCCGACTGGGAGGCTCTTCGGCAGTACTTCTTTGATTTCCCATGGAATGACAGTTACTTCCCTGGCCGGGGACACTCAGAGAGCGCTGAACGCATTACCGAGGTAATCATCTCGGGCATGGAAGCACACATTCCATTTTCTTTCTATCAGTCTAATGCAACACACATCTTGGTTTACTCACGTTTGTTCTACTGCTGTCCGCAACAAGGAGGAAGCATTCAAACTGTACCGACGCCTTAAGACTCAAGAATCTCATTCTTCCTATGTTTCTGCCCAGAATCAAGCCAAACCTGTTCTTCGACTTAAACACTATTTCATCAAATAAATGCACTAAACTATCCAACTCTAGCTCTTCGCAAGCTTTCTGGCATCTAGCCAAAATCCTCTCCAACAATTTTTCTCCCTCATCTTTCCCTCCCCTTTCCACTCTCATGGCACAACCATCACTTCTTCCTCTGACAAAGGTGAACTCTTTGCTCAAACGTTTGCTAGAAACTCCACCTTGGATGATTCCGGTGCTATTCCTCCATCTCCACCCCCCTCTCTCCTAATTATGCCTAATACCCTAATCTCTTCTAAAGATGTATTTCCTACCCTCTCTGGGCTTAATACTAAGAAGGCGTACGGTCCGGACGGTGTTCTTCCAGTTGTACTAAAAAACTGTCCTTCTGTGCTGACTCCCTGCCTAGGCAAACTCTTTCATCTCTGTCTCTCTAACCTCTTCCCTTCTTGCTGGAAGTTTGCTCTCATTCAATCTGTCCCAAAGAAGGGTGACCGCTCTCAACCCTTTAACTATCGTCCAATTGCTCTTATCTCTTGTATCTCTAAAAGTTTTTGAAACTATTCTTGCTTCCAAATTTCTTAAGCATTTCTCTTCTCATAATTTACTCTCAGATCGCCAGTATGGCTTCCATAAGGGTCGCTCTACTGGTGATCTTCTTTCATATCTTACTAACTCATGGTCATCCTCCTTTTGGGACTTCAGTGATACCTTTTGTTACGACTGGGGTTCAAATATATCAGGGCTCTTATTCATTGGACTAGTAATGGCATAAATGTTACAACGGAAAGCGCTAGCTCCAACCTCTGATGTATATTCCCAGTGAACAAAGAACACAAATACTCTACAGAGTTCTATATGCAATAATAGGCTATCAAACTCTCAATAAATGTGCGTCTACTCTAGGCTTAATGTTATGTGAAAACAGCCTATTACTACCTATAACCGAAGGTACTTGGTTATGGTATGCAAAGTAAGGTGGTAAGAGAAGTTACAGCTTACGTTACTTTAATCAATAAATGTCAGGCACTCCTGCATGAAAGAAAGTGCACTAAAGTCCTTCAACAACAACAAGGAATCTTCTTTAAATGTTAGATGCTATAAAGATGCTCGTATCGGAAATGGAACCCAAAAAGGCAGGCAGCGGAACAATGCTCGTGCAGGCTATGCACACAAAAAGGCAGAATATATAATGCCGTCGGAGCCAAGAATATCCTAAACACAACAACAATAATAATAATCGCCACGACAATGCAGTATTCCTATCAACAAAAAGAGCCTAAGTCGTTTGTGTCTCAATACATCAAACTAGGCTGCGAAATGCTTGTGTAATCATAAATGGGTATGCATAAAAAGAGTAATTAGGTTAATATACTTAATGTCTACTATGATTGATAAAGTCTAGCTAGAGTCAATGATACGAGATACTGGTGCGCATGGCATGCCGCATAGCCTAGTGCAAATCTCAAGTC
Organism: Paralithodes platypus; assembly: GCA_032716605.1. Lineage (NCBI taxonomy): Eukaryota > Metazoa > Arthropoda > Malacostraca > Decapoda > Lithodidae > Paralithodes > Paralithodes platypus. The sequence continues at coordinate 38,954,400 of CM064577.1, read as the reverse complement.
TGTGCGTCAAATATTACGTTATAATGAAGGGTAGCTCTCTTGAGAAACCTTAATACCGAAGTATTAAGCGTTTTCATGGCGTACCTCAAAGACAAACAACCGAGCCAGAACAGTGAAGAATGGTATAGGCAAAAAGCCCTCATTCGTGCATGCTCTACTCTCAATGGCACACAGACTAGAATTACTCAATCAACTCCAGTTCTCAGGTATGTTGTGAAGCTTTTAACTAAAGCCAGCACTCATCGGAAACAATACCTATAATATCAGACTCCTAGTCTAGCATTATCTAATCCAGCAGAACACTAATAATTATAGGAAGCGGTACTAAACAATATAAATGCCAACCAATGCTTCGTGATCCACTTATCTTAACAACTAACATACATAGGCTATATCAGACCTTAACACACAATACAACTGGCCAGCATGAAGGTGATTTTGCAGAGTTAACCAGAGGGGGTATAATATTAATAAAAGGTGGTGAAGGATATGGAAAATGAGAGAGATAGGCAGAGGAAAAGATTCTCACGTACGGAGCGGGGACAGATAGCAAGGGAAAAAAGATGGGTGCGTTCTAGAAACCAGATCTGAGGGAGAGAGTGGCGAGGAACTGTATATATACTCGCACCAGCTCGAGCCGCGTGGGCAAAAAGCGGTTACAAGTCCTCTAACCACTAGCAAGAGAGCTTGCAGACATGGTAAGGACCTCTCTCCACCAACCCCCGCGAACGAGGCAGCCAGCCGTGACGTCATCGAGCGGGACAAAAACACTACGCGCTCCCTCTCACTCTGTTCTACTCTCTCTCTCTCCCCAAATCCCATCATTACTACTTAATCATAATACATATACTTTGTAATTAAATATATAAAGCCTTGACATGGGTGAAAACAAAGAGCCTTTCTGGACTGCCCATGACACAAGCTTTCATATGAAATAAAGCACACTCTAATACATCAACTGGAGCCCCATCCACTGCCCTGGCGATCCTAGCGAGTCACTGT